>WYDI02030303.1:0-13073 GCA_009867235.2 Psittacus erithacus
TGAACACTGACAGGGATGGAGCATTCACAACTTCCCTGGGCAACCCATTCCAGTGCCTCACCACCCTCACAGTAAAGCACTTCTTCCTTATATCCAATCTAAATTTCCCCTGTTTAAGATTTAACCCATTACCCCTTGTCCTGTCACTACAGTCTCTAATGAATAGTCCCTCTCCAGCATCCCTACAGCCCCCCTTCAGATACTGGAAGGCTGCTATGAGGTCTCCTTGCAGCCTTCTCTTCTCCAGGCTGAACAGCCCCAACTTTCTCAGCCTATCTTCAGCTCCAGTCCCCTGATTATTCTTGTGGCCCTCTGCTGGACTTGTTCCAACAGTTCCGTGTCCTTTTTATTTTGAGGACACCAGAACTGCACACAATACTCCAAGTGAGGTCTCACGAGAGCAGAGTAGAGGGGCAGGACCACCTCCTTCAACCTGCTGGTCACGCTGCTTTTGATGCAGCCCAGGATACGGTTGGCTTTCTGGGCTAAGAGTGCACACTGAAAGGAAGGGATTTACTCTGAAAGATGTGACTCAATGGGATGATTTCCTTATTCCTTATATTTCTTCCATTAGACATAAGCCGTGGTCCAAGTCTGAGACTAAGATTGGACTCAGCTGCACCTAGGCTCTGCCAGGAGTTTAGAAAGCAGGGAGTCTATTCTGAATCTGGTAACTCAGTGTTAAATAACCTTACCCTTTGTGCCTTCAGTCTCTGTATCAATGATTTTTAGCTTGATTTTATCTGAAATTTCCTTTATATGCTTAATCCAGGCAATAAGTGGTAGAGTGAACCTTGCCATGGAATTCTGTTAAGTCACTCCTTCATAAATGCATGTTAAAGCTACTCTTATTAGCACTTTTGATGGTCATTCTTCAAGTGACCCTAAACCACTGATTTTCAAAAGAAATGGGCATAGCAGTCAGGATCTTAAATCAGGATTTTCGCAACAGCACCCCATCTCTGGGGCTCTATTTCTTACCTGCTCCGGTGCTGCTTGCAGGCTAACAGGGCCAGGAGATGGACCTCAGCCCCAGCTCCCAACCACCCATGCTGCTGAACTGTCTCACGCTCCCTGGGTGGTTTGACCCTAGGCAAAGCCTGGGGTTAGTGTAAGTCAGGAAGTGCTCTGGGTAAACTGGATGTGGCATCACAGGTGGCAGTAGGAAAGGTCAATTGCATGGATGGGAGCTGTGATGTGCCAGCTGGCCTCTGGGCCAGAGCTTCGTCCCTGTCTCATCTGGTTTATTAGTAGAGGAAGAGCTGCCTAAAGTCAGGCACATTTAATAAAGTCAAAAAGAAGGTCAGATCTGGTAAGAGCGAGAACGGGCTGGATAAAATCTTGCCAAGGGCCATGGCTGTCCTTCCACTGGCCTCTGTACATATGGATCAGTGATTTTAGTGAGTGGCAATGAGATAAAAAGGACAGCCAGCGGATCCACTTTGCAATTGTCTTTTATAGATATAGAGCTATCCTGATGCAACCCACATGAATCTGAGAGAGGAACTCCCCATATTTCTCTGCTCTTGAGATTTGTGCTGGATGTTTCTCCCCTGAGGCTGCCCATACACTCTTCCCACTGCACAAGGGTAGCTCTGTACTCCCAAAGGAGCATCTCTAGTGAATTCACTGCCCTGTGACAGGGTATGAGGCATCCTTATGTAGATTGGATTAGACTGAAATGTCAGATGCTCACAAGTGTCCTTGATTTCCTCAGTGGGTAAGCAGGCAGCCGAGGCTTTCTGACACTTGTGTTATAAAATCAGGGAGATGTTCAACAAAGTGGCTGTGAGGTGCTCAGTGATTACAGCATGCCCAAAAGTGAACCTAGTCTCACAAGAAAAACACAGCCCTTATCACATAGAAGCCATAAAGAATAACTGAATATATGCATGAGACAAGAAAATGTATGTCTGTTGCTTCTTCTAAATACCATGCTCTAAAAACAAACTCCAGGAGCCCAAGTTCCTTAGGAACAGCCATTTCAAGTGACTGAATGATACAATCCTGTATCACAGCATCCCCTCACAAATGGCTGGTGAACTGAACTCCAACAGTTCAAGCTCCTTTCAGCAGTGTCCAGCTCATGTGGGAGAGATTGGATTTCCACACATGCTGCTTGTTATGGCACCAGTGGGACAGTTAGTCACTGCACACCTAACCCAAGATAGGTAAAGCACCACTGACAGAACTGGTGCCTCAGCAGGAAGGATGCTAAATGCGAAAGGATCTCATTTTATAGTCACATTTGCACGTATAAATCAAGAATACCTTCACTGGTGCAAATGAGATTACTCCACAAGTCCTTCAGGGACATGGCCAACATTGTCTACGATTCTGATTTTTTAAAGTAGGATAAGAAGTGTGCGCTGGATGCTGGATAAACAGTGTATGCTTCTAAGCCTGTGCACGAATCACTACACCCATCACAGATCAGCGGGAGGGAAAACTCAAAAGGATCCTATTTCCATCAGCAAGTTGTCAAGACACATTTTTATTTTTAAATACTTCTCAGGGTCTCCAAGATGGGGGGAAAAAAAACAAACCCTAGAAGTATTTCTTAAGCTTGATTAGTTTCATGTCTGTAGGCAACATCCACCTGCAAACTGGCAGAAGCTGCCTCCTGGACTTAAGATGTTGCACAACAGTGGAGGGAAGTAGGGCAGAATTTCTAATTACTTCTTGTCATCACCTCTAACTACACATTTTGACGAGTTACAGGCAAGTGCCTGGTTTGTCCTGTCAGCTGCAGAATAACAAATCTCCTGAATTGTCCCATTGAAGGGATGCTCTCAGTCCTGAGACCAGGCAGTGCCTTGGCCTGATATTGGGTTTGCTCCCTAAGTATTGAACAGAATTGTGTCCTTTTGAATTGGTTCCTTGTATAAAAAGGTGCATGGGGACTGAAGCCACATGGGTTCATTTTCGTAACTCCTCCTTACCCAGCTATGGGAAATCCCTTGGAAAAAGAAGAAAAGTAATTGTTTTCATCTGCAAAGGACATGACAATGAGTAGGTGGCTTTAATCATGTAGAATTCCTTTTAAAAGGATCATATCACTGTCTTTAAAAGCTTATCAATGCTTTTATGTTGTCTAATCCTCAGAAGCCTTCATCATGGCTTCTCATGCTCTGACGACATAGAGAACCTTGTAATACTTCAAAATATTATTTGGCATAGCTGAACTCATTTTCAAACAGGTTTTTAAAGCTATGTATTAGAAAGACGTCATTGCCTTGTCTCCATAACATACATCAAAGGCAGAATCATGGACTGAATCAACTGCCAGTCTCCTGCTACTAGATTATGCCTCTTTTTGATGCAAAATCAAGAAAAGGCTTCATATGGTTGTGTTTTCCGAGGCCATCTGGTTAACAACATGTATTAAGAGAGTGAGACAGCTGCTCTAAGTATTGCAGTAAAGTTGATGAATGTGGATTAAAACCACCAGAAGTTTAGCATTTGATGATATCAGCTTTGGGAGACACTACACATGCCCTGGCAAACAACTTATTGTCATCACCTGAAATATCTCCATGCATTGACTTGTAGAATTGGATCTTTTATATTATATGTTACAGTTTTGTCCAGGCCATCTGGAATACAATATGCCAAAAGCCATAAGAAGTTTGCTGCTAGCTTGCTCCAGTACACAGAGTTATGTTTTTTTTAAAGGACAAGAGAAATGCAAATAACAAGGTGTCAAAAAATTGGAGGAGAATTTTACTAAAACTTCACCCTGAAACAAGTGGCCTTTTTTTCCTAAACCTTAACAGATTGAAGTACATACATCAGAGCAAGAAGACTCTTTTGCTGAGCCTTTTCATTGTAAGAAAATTATCTTTCTTTAAGCTACATTATGATCCTTCTTCACCATAAGCTTCTGGAGCACAACACATTTCTATTTTGCCTGCTGAACACGTAAGTGTAACTCAGTCAAGAGAGAAAGCTCATGCTTTCCTGAAGCATACTGGGTTAAGTTGTGCACTTCAATTTAGGCATGTTCAGAATTGCTTCACTAAATTTCAGCCACAGTCTCCATCTCCCCAGAGCTGCTGTTTTCACTTTCTTCCTCCAAATTACAGACCTCACAAAGGCAAGAGACCAGATGGCAACTACCTGATGCAGACTGAAAAGTCATTATTACCAGTTGTGTAGCATAGCTTCCTAGCTGCTTACCTAGAGCTAGTAACAGCATCAGTTGGCTGAGACTGGGACCCTGTTAGTCCAGCTGCCTGCCTACTCGACTGGAGCTTTGGGTCTGCATTTGGCTGACCGGAAGCTTGAGAGTCTGTGTCCATCAGTGTTGACACAGCTGAAGAGGTGTTAGAAGGCAAAGTTGAAAATGCACCCTGTTTTGTTTACCTGTGATGTGTGGAAAGCTAAAGAGATTTTTTCTTTTTCTTTTTTTCCTTTTTTTTTTTTTTGTTTTCTGCTCGGGTGACAAATTCAAATTTATTTGTTCTATGCTCCATGAATGACAATAGATGTCTGGAAACAAACCAGAACTTATCACAAACAATACTCCTTGAAATTAAACCTGATTCAGACAGAAATATCTTCTGATTATTTCTATTCAAGACAATCTTTTGTTCTGCCATTGCTGTCATCCATTTAACTGGAATCATTAACTCTACTGACGGAAGTCTTTGTTAACAACCCTGCATTTCTTCTGTTTTGCTTAAGATTGAAATGCCAGGTGGTGATGGGTTGGCATCATTCAATAGATCATTTTGGATTTGTATGCTTTCAGAGTTCTTGAACCTTCATTACCCTCTCTGACAGGAAATGTAAAATGACATGTATATTATCAAGACTGAAATAATCAGATGCCCATATTGCACTCTTGGAGGCCTTTTCTTTACCATGATTTTAGCCATGGAGATTTTACTTGCTCTGACCAGAGCCAGTTCCGGAAGCAGTCACACTGCAGAGATGAGTGCAGGCTCCAGGCTTAATTCCTGGAAAAGCTGCTTCTTTGAATGCTTTCTGTTACAGAACTGGTGAATATCTGTAGGTAAGATAAAATGCACCATATATATTGCTAGTAACTGTGCCATTCTTCTACAGAAAGAAATAGGAGCCCACCAAATCTGCTGGGATGTGGTAGGAAGCAAACAACGCTCAGGCCCTTTCCCCACCTAAATTGCATATGGGAGCAGCCAGCTCACTGTGCGATTTGGATCACAGTCTCATCGAACATGAAAGAGGCAAACTGGGAAATCAAGGCAGGCAAATACAAGAATTACAGTGCTGGCTCACCCCTGAGAACATAAAAGTTTTCAAACAAGGAAGGACAGCCTCAGCTCAGCATTTTTCATGTTACTAAGGTAAAAACAAGCAACAGGAGGAAAAGAGGCTAATCTAGATCTTGTCTGAATGACATAAGGGAGCACAAATGACACATTTTTGCCCATTTGCAGGTAACATAAAAGAAGTGAACCCTCTACAACAGCAAAAAAGTTTTCTTCTCTGTTTCTCAGCAGTAAGCCACATGCTGAGGAGAACAGGGATATGCATTGACTTTCTCATAGGTAAAAGCTGTGCTGCTTCTCACAAAAGACGAGATAATGTGGGGGGGCTCCTTTGACCTCCACATGCACTCTGTGCTTTGACAACTGGTAACAAATTCTGTCTGAGTGTAGCAAAAACAGGTAAGAATTTTGAGCACAGACACAAGAAGACTGGCAGGAGCTCAGTGATCCGTGCAGAAAGCAGAAATAAAACTTTCCATATCAGAGAAACAGAATTTCTTAACACAGTGCTCTTTAATCTTCCATATGGAAATTTCTCTATTCATGACCTGTTCAAGAAACTACACTATTTGAATTCTGTAATTCACCTTTGTAGACCGCAGCACCATGAATAGTAAGATGGGGTGACAGCACACATTTCTATGGAAACTGAGATTCGACTCTCGACATTTGCCTCAACTCACTTAAGCTGGACATTAGATCTGTTCATGGATGCAAACAGACAATGTAAACTGTATATTCAGCAATCTGAGGCACTTGTAGAGGCATTTGAGAGGAGTCAATCATGCTCTTGGCTGTTCCTGTCCAAAATCCTGGTGACCTGTCATGTAACTAAGCAGTCTTTATAAGAAGAATGGTGTCTTCGCATTCACATCTGTAGCACCCAGTGTGTGAGTATCACTGAGCTGTGTGTTTTTTCCAGGGATGCTCAACAGCCCTTGTCCTCTCTCTGGGGAATGGCCTTTCCTTTAATGACTTCATTTATGGCTGTTATATTTATTTATGGCTATTCAGCCTTCATCTTCCTGACCAGTACCCACCACAGTAATGCCGTGCTTCATCACCAGGCCCTAGCAGGATCCTGCTTGGCCTCTCTTCTTCAGCGTGCCTTTATCAGTCTAAAATACTGAGCTGTCTTTCCCTGTTCCTTGTGTTTCTGGAAAGAAGTTAATTCCTGTGGTCAAACAACAGAAACTGTGACATTAAACAGGAAAATCACAGGGAATCATTTATTTCACAAAATAGTGCAGCTATTGTGTTTTCTACCTGGGGTGTTTGCAGAAGCAGAAAACCGGTCTCTACCATTACCAAAGTCATGCATGTCATGTTTATTTGATAATACTGGTAATTTTCCAGGAAGTATAAAAATATCTAAGTTCCTTACATATGGCAATTATCGAGTAAATAAAAAAACAAAGGAAAATAACCCGGTGCATAACATTCTGTCACACTTCAGGGACACTTCTCCAAACAAGTAAAGCTGTGCAAATATAGGACCTTATCCCATGCTGTGTATAATCTGAGAGAAATTTGTTACTTCAATCATAATTGCCTGTGGCAACAAGTACCAGAGGAAGCTGGACTGGACATTATGGATGGCTCTTTGCAGCATTTAGTGCTTCTTTGACAGGGCTTGCTTCTGCTCTAATGGGTGCACTAGGGACATATTTCCAGAGCAGAGACAAAATCAATTTGTTTTCACAGAATTTTCAGCCATTTCCTAGTGTTGGAGCTGTGTTTACTCTTGATCTTTCTCATATTGAAAGAATTTACAATGCATTTCAACAATGTCAGCAGGCCCTTATGTTAGTTATTAACTCAGTGATCTAATATAATCTGGAATCTGGCTGTATCTGTGAATACATAAGTGGCATTTTAAGGTAGAATATGTGATTGCTGCTTTTGAAAACTAAATTGCAGCTGTTGTGGTTTAACCCCAGCCAGCAACTAAGTACCACACAGCTGCTTGTTCACACACACACCCCCAGTGTTGGAGAATTGGGATAAAAAAGGTAAAATCCATAGGTTGAAATAAGAGCAGTTTAATAATTGAAATAAAATTTATTATAATATTAAAGAAAAAAACAAAACAAGACAAATGATGAACAATACAATTGCTCACCACTTCTGGGTGACTCCCCCCAGTTTATATGCATGACGTGCTGTGGTACGGAATACCCCTTTGGTTAGTTTGGGTCAGGTGTCCTGTCTGCTTCCTCTGGCTTCTTGTGCCTCTCCTCACTGGCAGAGCATGAGACTGAAAAGTCCTTGATCAGGGTAAGTGCTACTGAGCAACAACTAAAACATTGGTGTGTTACCAGCACTGTTCTCAGACTAAAGCCAAACACAGCACTGCACCAGCTAAATTAACTCTATCCCAGCTGTAATTCTGAAAAAGATGGTTATGAAGTATCAGCCAAAAAAGCTATAGATGCATTTTTATAGCAATGACTATCGGATAGATTTTTGACACATGGTCTGATCTGTCATTCTCTGTCCTGGTCTTGCTCACTGATTTAGAAAAATGTGCAAACCTGTCTCCAAGAGATTTAAGTGAGGAGGGAGGCAATCTCTGACAAAACCAAAAAGTTACTAAGAAAAGAGGGACAGTTTCATTTAGCAAAAAAGATCTGGTCCAAAGCTAAATGGTTTAGATCTTCTGAAAAATTCAGAAAGACTTCAACTCTGATTACCTTCAGCAGGCTTTGAGCAGAACTATGCTGGTCCTTGGAGGGCCGCATATTTGCATTTGCATTCCTATTAACCTTACTGATGCCTATCGATTGCACACCACACTTTACATGCTGCATATGTCCAGCTGACCTGATGTCAACATCTGTTCTTCCAACAGTACAAATGTGCCTGATTTCAGAATGCTGGACTAGGAGTATCACATTGACGCATATTATTTTTGTCTTGTTTGTTAGAAGTATGTCCTCTTGGAGATCAGGTACTGCAGAAAGAAAATAGATTCTCTCCTTTCAGTAGCTGCAGCAGCTGAAATTTGTGACAGAGAAGCAGCTGACTGCACCTTGTCTTTTGTGTTTGCTGCCTGTTCTATGGGACTTTCTGCATCAGAAACTTCATGAGGCAGATGAGTTAAGCCTGGACATATTAGTGATTTAGGATTATAGCAGCCATGTATGTTGCAGAGGGAAAAAGCTACAGTTCTACATTTGCCAAGTCCCTTCTGTTTCCTCTGCTAAGGAAACAAATAATAAGCAATGTCCTAAGGAAGAAAGGGAAGAAGAATACCAATGTAAGCATTGTCGCACACTGATTTTCAGTCTGATTTAATATTAAAGGTTCATATTTTCAGGCAGTCTGAGAAAGTCTGTAAATATAAAAGTACATTTAAAGAGCTTCAAGTTTCCCAGCTTGAAGGCTGTTCAGCAAAATTGAAGATGGCACCAAGTTAGTGATTAATGGAAATATTAAATGCATAAAAGAATAATGTATTCATATTCAGAACAGCATTACATTACCAATCAGTTGTTTTTTATAATGTGCCCCAATTATCCTGTTCTGCTAATGCAAATACGTTTTGATCAGTTGAATCAATAGGAGGATTTCATTGCTACAGCCTCTTGTTTAGCTTTGGAGAGCCCAGAAACAATGAGGTTTTGATTAACCTTTGTGTAAATGTTGACAAATGTTACTCATATTGCTTAATGCACTACTGGAAGACACTGAGATTTTACAGGGATGATGATGGGCCACAGAATGATAAGATAGGATAAGATAGCAGCAGGCATTCCAAATTTTCTATACTCATCTAATAGTAAAAACCCTGCATTCTAAACAGTGAGCCCAGCTATGGTTAAAGACACTCACTGAAAAAGGGAAGATGTGGCAGTTCATTAGAAGACTTCACACCTCCTGTCCTTCTACTGTTTTGGACAGCATGATAGAACTGATCAACATTTTTTGCTTGCAAACACTTTTTGGTGGAAAACGGAACAGACACTGGGAGATGAATCAGAGCAGTAAGGACCTGTTGACAATCAGCTGGCGGTCTGCCACCACAGCTGATGGTAAAAAATATTAACTTAATTCAGCCACTTGAAATAGAAGCTGAAAAAGTAAGGCTTTTTTGGGCGGGGCACAATGTCTGACAGTAACCAAGCAAGTCTGGTCTAAAGCTTGTGCTTTAAAGCAAGGAGGCAGGAAAACCACAAAGAGGAAAGCAGAGAGCTAGAGATGATGGCAGTGTTACAGACCAAACTCAAAAAAGCCTGGCTGTTATACTGTTCTCTCATGACCACAGCCATGAAAGCTTACTGGAGCTGATCAATAGCTTCTGGGTCAGAGATGTTAACTGCAGGCATAAAAACCCACCACATATTTTCCTAAATATCATACTTCAACAGTTTTTTAGAAGCTCACACTATATTTTTTTATTTATTGTTTCTCTTCCCATCCTTAAAGTTCACATAAAACCCCCTAATTCATGTTTTACAGCAAGTTTTATGCAGTCTCAGGTATGTTAGGATAATCTGAAAATAATGTGATTAGCCTAGTGAATGCAGAGATAATTTTCCAGACAAAAGAAGCATGTTAGATTTGTGATTTTTTTTTTTAATGAGTCATTTTCAGGAGTCTATCCAGTCAGGAAGAAAAATCAAATAAAATGCAGTAGATTTTACCCGCTACAGCTGGATTAGTCTTTCAATTCCACAGATCCAAGCTAAATCTGCATGTGAGAGCTGCTCTTTACATCTTGCTGTTCATTTTTAATGAAACGTATGCAACCACATTAATTTTTTGTTCACTTTTTATTATCCCCACTGCAGGAAGAAATGGAAAAAACATTTTAAAACACCTAACTGGAGAGTATTCTCTGGGTTACTTACTGGATGAAAATGGCACAGTAAAGGCAGAATAGCAGTCACCACAGCTCACTTCACCCTGAGAACACGCCACAGGTTATTGCAGAGGCAGAAACTATTGTGATTTCTAACAGCTCTGCACTGAACTGACACTTTAATCTCTCCTTGCTGCACATGTGAGTTTGGTCACCCTTCTTTGCTGCAAATGTGAGTGCAGTCCCCCTTCACCATTTTTACTTTCTTTAGTACATACTGAAGGTGGCTTCAAGCAGGATTTGTCATCCTGAGTCTCTTCTCAGCTGTTAGAGCCAGAAAGGCTGCCAAGCATTCAAAAGTAATAGGCTGGAAGTGTAGGACCCTACTTCTGTCCTTAACTGGAAGATATATTGAGAGCCTGGTCCTTTTTTGTGCTATTATGAGATGGCTAGTGTCTCCCTTGGAGGTAATTGTCCCCAGCTCCCCAACCTGGGACTATAGGCTGTCCCCTAGCCCCTAAGGGAGAGGGGACAGGGTGGCTGAGTGCTTGTGAGCAAGTCACTGACCCTCTTGGTCCATGTCCCCACCTCCAAGGACTTCAATTTCCTAGACAGGTAAAATATCAATTTAATCTGTTTGGATAGGGCTGCTTAACAATTGGTTCAGTGGTAGGATGGAGCACAGCATGCAGCCAGGATTGCCATTTTGGTGGACAGAGTGGACAAAGCAGGAGGGTTTCTGGCTAACTGCCCAGAGGAGCATGGCTGGTCCTATAACTCTGCTGACCTGGGCATGCCAAAGGCCACCTCAGCCCTCACCAGTCAGCCCCATGGGATGACCCCAGCCAGGACCAATGCCTTCATGCCTTGTCCAGATGGGTTCAAACAGCAAAAGGAGAAGGATACCACTGTCATGCCAACCCCTATGCTTTAGCAAGGGTCAGATTTGCTCCTTGAGCCTAGAAGGTGTTCTGGACACATGAAGCATTCCATAACACTATGGAGTCAAATCTTGGCAATATGCTTATGGCTATATACAAAGAAAGTGTCAGAGATGACACAAACTATGTCTCTTTATCAGTGGGGCTCATCCAGGTGGCCTCATGTGCACAGCTGTAACAGTGTCTGACCCCAGGATGAGCTGTGAAAGCTAATGGCCGAGGGGAGCACCTCCTGGGACCAGGATCCACATCCTTCCAAAGCTGTTCCTTACAGTCTGTGCAAGGGCATGGATTATGAATTGCACCCACCCCTCCCTCACCTCCCCCCTTGCAAGGCAGCTAGTACAAAAGAACTGTTGGTGAAACACCAGCAGAACTGTTGTCAGCGAGAGGTTACATGATGCTGAGCAGAGCCCTCAGCTGAGGATTGCAACTTTAAACTTTAACAAGATCAGAGCAAGAAATGCTCAGCAGAGTGTTTCTGAGGAAACCACTGTCTCCTACTGTGATAAGGTCTCTGAAAGATTTCAGAATGAATGAAGGAAGCATGTATCTATGTGTGCATTCGTCAGAGATGCTGCAAGCATTCCATCACACAAGCTGCCCATGTATTTTATCATAGTGTTTACAAGCAGGAATGCATGTGAAGACTCTCTCACAGTTAGGCACAAATAACTGCAAAAGACAACTATCTTTTAGAAGTAAGAGAGATTCCTTAGAAGAGGACGATGTTGACTATACAATTAGGGAAGATTTTCACAGGCATGATTTACTTCTACAGAGATGAGCAGATCTGCCATCCTAAGCACTGTGAAACCCAGTCTCACTCCCCTTCTGCAATGGAAGCCACTCCAACTGAAAATTCCCCCCTTGATCTCCCAGGAATTAATGCTTGAAAAGCACCAGTGAACCTAGTAGTGAAAGGCTACCAGAAACCCTGCTGCTCCCAAGGCTCATGGAGCTCCCCAGTTCCCTTCTCCTGCACTGGGCTTCACTGTAAGCCTGGTTATGAAATGCTAGAGAGCCTGTGAGAAATATATTACAGGCTGACCACCGTTGGCCCAAAACATTTGGAAACAACTTCCCTGGCAGGTAGGCAGGGATGTAAGGGGAATGTAAAGGAGGTATAGGAGTTCTTTTCTCCAGTAGTATCACTCCCTGGAGCATTCATGAGATACAATAGCCCTGTGGGATTTTGTGACATCCCCCTCTCATCCCCATCTCATGGCTGCATCTCACCTAGAAGACGTGTTACTGATCAAAAGGAAACAGGATTCAGGCTGATTGGAAAAGGCCAGGCGGAGCGACAGCTCTGGCAATGGCTGATGGACATCATGCCTTGAAATAATACTGAGACGGCATTGTCTCCTCATTATTTAGAACTTGAGGCTTTTTTTTTTTTTTGTGCATTTCTAAATGTGCAGTTTAGAAAAAATCTGCAACTCAGTGTCATGGGAGTGGGGGAAGCTAACTATAAAGTGTGTGGTTACTCCTAGCAGGATATTTCTCATTGCTGCTGCAGGCGGGAAATTGGGGCTGCTGTGAATCATCAATTTCCCTGTTCATGGTGTCAGGTATGAGTGTCACTCTATATTCAGAGATATCCTTAGCAAGGATGATATAAAAAACATGAAGCACAAAAACAAGTCAAGCAGGAAGAAAGTCCTAAACCACTGAAATGATGAAGAGGAGCTGCCAAAATAAAATAAAATAAAATAAAATAAAATAAAATAAAAATAAAAGTAAAAGTAAAAATAACACTAAGCTTTCTGAAAGGTGTTGCCACAGAGTTAATTTAGTGGTAGCAGTGTGGAAACCGGGAATTCAAGCTGAGGTTTTTTGGAAGACCTCAGTCCATTAGAGGTAGAAATCTTATTAAATTGTAATGGGATTTTGGAAACTAATATGCATAGGCTCCTTTTAAATCCCAAACATCATGCACAAATTAGATGCATTTCAAGAGACAGGGCAAGATTTGTAGCAGATATGTTATACAAGATCTATTAGAAATTAATAGCTTTAAACTAAGGCAGTTGTCCCCTGGGAGATAAACACACACACATAAATATAAAT
>WYDI02030305.1:2994-30132 GCA_009867235.2 Psittacus erithacus
TGCTTCCTCCCGGCTTCCCCTCTTCCCTGGCAGAGCATGAGACTCAGAAAGTCCTTGGTCAGACTAAACATTACTGATCAGCAACTGAAAACATCAGTGTTATCAGCGCTGCTCTCAGGCCAAAAGTCAAAAACGCAGCACTGCACCAGCTACCAAGAAGGATTAAAATGACTGCTACTGCTGAACCCAGGAAAACAGATCTCAAAAGATAACCCCTTAGGAAGCAGCTTTTATCGTGTTACTCAAAACTGGATGCAATTAAGTAGTCTCAAGGTATTATTAAAAATAATTTCAGTTTACAGCTTGCATCAAAAACTTTGAAGTTACAGACTCCTTACAAGTATGTACATAATAGTTTATCATTTCAGAGTAGCTTTTTGCTGTATTTGAATGCTTTAAAATACAGTATTTATTATTACATACTTGCATTTTCCCTTGCTCTGTTTGAACAGTGAAAAAGAGAAATACTGTTAAATTGACAGTCTGTGCTGATTAGAAAGGAATGGGATATTAACAGGCTCCACAGGGAGCTTATATTTAAAATTCAAAATTAAGGAAAGAACCTAAACACTTGCCTTTGGAATAGATATTCTGAAAAAGAGAAAAAGTTCTTTCCTTCTCTCCTGTCAAATTATGGAACTATTTTAAAAGCTCTGTCTGAATGAAATAAAAGTGCTGTTTGCAATTCAGAAACTACAAAACAAGGAAGGTGACAGAAGACTGTTTCTTGTGATTCTTACACAAAATAACAGGCTAACTAGAACAGCAAAACACACACTTTAATTGACAGTGATGTTTTAGAAACATAAAGCCTTCAGAATGAATTTCGGAAGCCTGCAGAGTTAAACCCTGCTGGCAATGAGCAATGCTCATTACCTTCTAACATATGAGTAGGACTGTAAGACTCAAAATTCTTGAGAATCTAGTATTACATGAAAATGCACAAACCAGATCAGAAGACTTGAATAGAAGACCTGGAACAGGATCCATGGGTTGATGCAACTTCATTAATTTATCAACTGATAAAACACACCATGGTTGTATTAATTGGGAAAGTGGCTAGAAGTAAACAACCTAAGCAAATTTGTGGTGAAAACCTTTTAAGATGAAACTGGTTTGCAAATCCACAAGTAATTACAAGGATTTTTTTTTTTTTTTTTTTTAAGGACTTTAGTTAGCCTCTTACTAGTATGACGCTAAAACCATTTAAGCCTTATCCACACTAGGCAGACAATTCTATGTAAAGAATTCCTCTTCATTATGATGTTACAAATACTAGTAAGGTATGTTTGGCAGATTAAAAAACTGGATTTTGGGGCAGGTTGTTCAAATATATTATCAATCAAAAACCCTGACCTTGCTTATGACAACTCCAGTTCGGATGTTACTTAAATGTATTTATTATGGGCGTATGTCTTAGTATCTTGGTAAAAGAATGAATTTTTGGGGTGATGTTCTAAGGAAAAAAGAAGGGGAAAAAAAAAAAGATCAAACAGAGAGTTTTTCATCAGATTAGCAAGAATGTGTGAAGAGATGCAGCCATGGATGTCTCTGGAGACACATCTAACTTATATTATAAATAGAAGATGCATTTACTGGGAGGGAAATGAAATATTTACCTTATTAAAATTGAACTGTTATTCTGGTACAAAAATACTGATTTGGATTTACATAGGTAAATACAAGCTAAAGAGGCTTTTTTACCATTTTCTGTGATAAGCTGTTCAAATAATTAACTGCATTACTCAAGAATTTAAGAGCTTAGCTATCAAAGAAGGTGAAATATTTATAACGTGCATGACATCAGATGTTTATTCAGTGATTATCAAAATAAATTATTTTCATAAATATTTTAAGAAGGAAAAAAGATGAAGTTTGGAAGAAGAGACAATTTGCTTAGGCTGTGGTGGTCATACAACAGATCCTTTTAAAGCACTACAACGCTTACAAGAAAATAAAGTATCTTACTTTAATTCATTTTCTTTAATCTGTTTCTTTACTGATATTGCCCACATTCAGTTGGGGGTTTTCTGGTTGGTTTTTGTTGCTGCTGTTTTTCTGTTGTCTGGGGGTTTTGTAACGGCAATGTCAAAAGAAAGCTTTAAGTACAATCAGACTTCTGGTAGTTGTTTGACTCCATTTTCACTGTTTTAGAAAAGACTGTCTCATGTTTGAAGTTCACACATGTTCTAAACCAAATTGATAACATATGTTTGACCAGAAAAGGTGCATTTACTTCACCAACTACTGTATATGTAGTTTGCTACACAGAAGTAGGATTCATAAGTGCAGTTCACAAGTGCCTCTGAAATGGCATATCCTATACGTCAAAAATACTCTTTAAAGTAAAACTAAACCTTAAATCTAAGCCTTTTTAGTTAGGTTTAGTACAGTCATTTGTACAGATAGCATTGGCATCTACAGGTTTCCATCAGAATACTCTCTCTAGTATGTAATATGACCATTTACCCACATCTTTTATTTCCTGCTCTTTAACTGGTTCAGTAAGATCATGACAAATTACAGGAATATTATAGAACTAAAGAAAAAACAGGTAAGAAACAAGAATGGTAACAGGTAAAAAAACCATACAACATACAAGGAGAGAGTGAAGAAATTGTAATTGCTTAATCTGCAAAGAGAAAGAGGTAGCATGATAATGTTCAATTACATAAAAAATAGTTGCAAAGAGTAAGAGAATAAATCATTTCCCATATATTCTTGGCACAGGACAAAGGAAATATTTCACTTAAATTACTTCCAAGGCTTATCAGACACTTGAAGAAAAGACGTTAATGGTAGGAACTGCTGCGTATAGATGAGGTCAGTTCAGGAAACTGTGAATACATTAATTGGCAAGTTAGACAAGCATCTGATAAGAATTATTTGTGCAGCTCATCCTGCCTTTGAGAAAGGGATGGAATAGGCAACCTCTGAAGGTCTTTTCCTTCTACAACACTATCAGAACAAAATGATCTCCCTTGTTTGTCCAGCTCCAGGCAACACAAGCACTTTATTCCATCAGGGTTTTCAGGCTCATCACACAGTATTCCTGTAGAAAGAAAGTTGAATAACAGACAGACCATTAGTCACTTACTTGATTTCACTGACAGGTACTTTCTTCTGCGCCAACTGCTCCACCATACCCTTTTCTTCTGAGGGAAGCAATACTAACAAAGCTTCACCGCCTTCTTTGTATCTGGTGAGGGGAATAAAAGAGAGATCTCAAGCAAACAACATGATTTTTGTTAATGTTTTCAATAGCCAAGAAGAATTCACATTTGCTTACTCAGAAACATCCCAAAGAGGCAAAAATCCTCACTTCACAAAATAGAAAGAAGAGGTAACCCAGCTAAATGACTTGATAATATCTTCACCTGAGCTTATTTCAAAACACATACAGAGCTCTAAACATCTGAGGCTAAGACACAGATTCAGATTAGCGGATCTTTTCTTCCTTAGGTGAGAAATATTAGTGGCAATCAAATGGCACTTGATCAAAGCTTACAATACTAGAAGATCAGGCTACTTGAATCCACTCTTAAGCAACAGGCAAATCTTAACACTTAGTAACAACTGATTCTCTTTTGCATATCCTACAAGCGAAGAAGGTAAAAGCTAGGAAAGGGTAAGTGCCTTCATCCCAAACAACTACTTGCATATTCAATAAAGGCTGCTCTTTTAACAGGTCACAAACGCATCACAAAGAAAAGCATAGTTTTCTTTCATTTTTAAGTTCTTTCATTTATAAGAGCAGTTTTTAGGTGCAGAAGAAAAGATATAATGAGATCAATCCTGTAAGAACAGTATCTCAATCTAGTATTCACTCATCAGTGCACTTAACAGCTGTATTAAATAGAGCCAAGGTTGGTAATTGAGTCAAGATACAGGGTTGGCTAAGACAAAAATTCTTCCATTTTATTCTCAAAGCAATGTCCTGTCCTTTCTTTGTGTAAGAAAATGACAGGTCCTACTTTCAGCAACTTAATGAGATTCGTGGAGAAAAAAAATACCCAATAGCATCAATAAACAAGACAATGGGTTTAAGTCCTACTGAAGAAGCAGTAAGGATCAGTTAGCATGTATGCATTATCTAAGCCCTTATCTATCATAACAGAGATATTGTTTTGTCATTTACATTTACAAACAGTTCTTAAGAGTACAGATTGACAGGAAAATACTGCATGAAATCCTCCATTACACTAAAAAAAACAATATAACAGAATTTCAGGAAGATGCCAAAACTGGACAGAATCCACCTCACAACCAACTGATGAGAGCAATGGGTGGGAGAGAGCAAATTAAGAGGCTGGTAAGTTACTATGTAAAGCAGCTCTAACCTGAAAAGAGATACAGGGAAGCCACTAAGCAGCAACAGATTGTAAGTCTATACATAAACTTCTATGACTAAGTGCTCCACTTATTTGAGACAGAAAATTCTCTTTGTATTTTTCTTTTTCCAATTTTTCAATTTTAATTATTTTTCAAGCTGGTAAAACTTTTCATTCACCCTCAGCATATCTGGTTTGTCCTTTCTGTCTTCCTATAAAGAAAGTTAATGGTTTCTTTTATCTTTATTCCACCCAATCTACTGCCATTTCACAGATCTTCAGCTTCTGTTAGTCCATCACACATTCCCTTGTTGGGTCTTTACTTCAGTTGCATTCGCTCTTCTCCATCAAGAGAACCATAACCATCAAGGAAATGATATTATACCAAAGATATAAACTGGCAGCAGAACAGTAGGAGTTATTAGTTTGTCTCTGATATCACAGAGACCAAGGCTATGCCAGGATAGGTCATACAACTTTCCAATAAAAGCTCAGGAACGACAGAATGAAACACCAGTTCAGTCTTTGCTCATAGAAAAGGGAACATAAGTGATATTTAAGGAAGTCTTAGAGTCAAGTCTCTTTGGCTTAAGAGAGGTTTTCAACTGAAGGCCAGCGACCACAGAAGGAAGTTCTCAGGCACAAACACAAATCACACCATTAAATGAAGAAAGTAATTTCGGATGGAATACAGGGAGCCCACATTTCTCCAAGTATAAATAGTTCTCACTTGGCAAAAACAGTACTGCAGAACTATTTGAAAACTATAAACACTATCTGTCACAGCATAGTAAGCAATGCAAATAGCAACAAAATCTGCAGTTAAAACACTCTGACAGCTTTTATTACAGCTCTTTGCTTCCATTTGATGATTTGAAAAATCACAACAAAATGCTCTTGGATGCTTCCCCCTACACTTCCCAGTGCTATACATGATGAGTTTAGGGACTGAATTTTAAAGATAATTTTAAAAATTTTAGTAAACGTTTCCATCATGGGATTTTAACACTTACATTCTAGACTTTCAGATTTTACATAGAAATCACATTGATACCACACAGGATGTGTCTCTGTCACACACCAACACTACATACGTTTATTGGTTATATATGATTTGGTAAGAGTACCATAGAAATGGTAAGACACTTGGACTTTGTCCAAACAATACTGCTTTAGGGTTGTGGGTGACAGAGAGATACTATATAAAAATTGCAGCAACTTGATTTTAATCCATGTAACTAGTAGACATAAAATGTTCTTAATGCAGAAACACAAGCTTCCATGATCTTTCTAAAAAAAGAGTTCTAAAGAAACCCATATATAAGTTTGGTTTAAGACAATTTTTTGTCTTTACCAACAGCATAGGAGGACATTAAGTCACTGCTGACCACATATCCCATGAATGTTTGCACCCTTTACATAATAATTAAGGTAGGGGCTGACCTGCTTACATAGACCTTCTAAGAAAGCTCTATGTATTTTAATCCAGCCACACTCTAGACGATACTTCCAAGAAGTGGGTGCCTGTCAGACACTGCCACTAGAACAAGCAATGAAATCCTGGAGAGCCACAGAACCTCAGAGGACTTCGCATTTTGCAGCAAAAATTGATGATCACAGTTCCAAGGCAGCTAATTATTCATCAAAAGAACCTGAGCTCTCAGAGCACTGTTGGAAAAAAGGATGAAAATATTCTCTTTTATCTACCCAAAGCCTGTATCATACAGGAAGACAGAAATAATGTTGCTGCCAATACCAGTCTCTCACCGATTTAAGAGTATGGAGTAACACACAGCTCTGTTCTTCTCTTCAAAGCAAATGATATGAAAGGAATGGATTTCCTAAAAGAGCTATATGACTGTTTCAATATCTGGAAAGAATGTCTGTTTAGTGTCTTAATAAAAATCCTCCTCATTTGTCAAGACAATAAAAAAAGTCTTGATCATACTATATAAACACCTACAAAGGATGTTTTTGCAGATTCTTTTAGTCAAAGGCATGAAGTGATTTGTGTAGTTTTGTTGCTTCTGGCATTTCTTACCCGGGAGTGCCTGATTTGGCATTCTTAAATTGTTGCTTTATTATATTTATTTTATTCAGTGTGCAACATGCTATGAAAGGCCACTGTACTACAAATCATGGAAGAAATACCCATTAAGAGTCAAAAAATGCAGATATCCTCTCTTGCAAGCCCCAAAACCAAACTCCGGAATGCTACAGTACAGGAAGTATCATTCTACATTAGTTTTACTTTGACAGCTTTTCCTCTGTACCCATGAGATCACACTTAAAATAGGACGCAGGACCAGATGAACCTTCAATCTGATCCTTGAAAGGTGTCCTTGCCTGTTATGAGTGCTAAACACATTATATATCAAGTATTTTTCAGAAAGTACAAATTTGTAAGATGCAATTCAGAAGGCACATTCCATAGATGATTTTCAGAGAAAGAAAATAAACATTAAATTTTCTATCTATGGACAACAACTAATTCAATGTTTACATTGCCTTGCAAAGTCTTTATAAAGCGGAAATAGTACTAGAGCCAAGTAAAGAAACAATTACATTAAAACAAACAAAGACACAAAGGTTTCCAAACACCTTTTTCATCTTTTGGCAACTACTAAGGAAAACAAAAAGCAACACTAAAAATTTCTAAGAGCTGATGCCCTCAGAAATTCAAAGGGACTGAAGGACACCTGGTAACTACTGATGCAATGTAATCTTTTTCCTTGCCTGTTTTGGAAACATTCACTCTTTTAAATGCCAGTATTTTAAACATACTTGAAGTTAAGGAGGAACAGTCTTTGCCCATTTTTATATTGTGCAATTTAATTAATTAAACCAGACAGTTTAATATTAATGCTGTTCTTTAGGGCTAAATATGAAAATGAAATCATTATGGAATTGAGAAGGCTGAAAACCAAACCATCTTAAGTACTACCTGGGCCGGCTTGTGTCTGTCCCAGTGGACAGATTTTTCAAAGACAGCAAAATGTGAACCTATAAAAAGGGAGTTTTACTTGGATAGAGTATTATTTTATTTTTCAAAAAAGAAAAGAACAACCTAGTAATGCGGTAGTAAGAAAATTATGGTTTTAAAGATAACCTCAAAAAGAGGTTGCAGTGGAAATTTCCGTTTCCAAAAATGTTCTCTGTCTTTCATATCAAAAGCTTCTACACTGGCAAACTTACGAAACTGGCATAAACAGTAAAGAACACTTAGATCTTGTTTCTATCACAATGCCTAAAACATCAGAGAAAAGAACAACCCTCAGTATTCTAAGTATTTAGCTCTCCACTAAAGCCAACAAAAGAACATTTACAGTAGACAGATAAAAATCTTTAAACCTTTATGGATAAAAAGACTCAACCTCAGCTAGTGAAATTCTTCACCAGGACTACTTCTGCAGATGAGATGACATTAGGAGAAGTTCTCCCCACTCTCGCTCACTGCAGCCTCCAAGTTGTTCATCATCACTAAACTCATGTATCTGTCCTAAAAGGCTAATTTACTCTGGTGACTTATTTTATTTGCTACATCTGCACCTCAACTGTGCTGGAGAAAAGTAAACTAAAACCCGCAAAGTAATCAAACTTTCTTGCATGTGTAGTAATTGATGATATTACTCATCTTGCCATCTCCCCAAGGTGATCAAGAAACCAGAGTAGGCCCACATCTTTGCATTGTTAATTTGATAAGTCTCTCAGGATACCAGATACAACTCATTCCAATTCTACGGAAAAATGCATCTTTCCTGCAGAAAATCTTTCAGTGAAAAAGCAAAACAAAAGCAAAAACAAAACAAAAAACAAACACACATGACCAAAAACAAACAAAAAAAATGCATATTTCCAGTTCATATCTTATTTTCTAGTGTCTGTTGGCTTCAATACTTATCAAAAAGGCAAGTAACTTCTCTGCAACTCAATCTTCACTTAGAATCATAGAATCAACCAGGTTAGAAAAGACATTTAAGATCATCAAGGCCAACCTTTACCCCATCACGGCCACATCCACCACTAAACCATGTCAATAAAGGCCTTATCTACATGGTTTTGGAACACTTTCAGCGACAGTGATTCCACCACTTCACTGGGCAGCCTGTTCCAATGCCTGACCACCATCTCTGTGAAGAATTTTTTTCTAATATCCAGTCTAAACCTTCCTTGGCACAATTTGAGGCTATTTCCTCTTATGCTACCACCTGGGAGAAGAGACCAGATACTTCCTCACTCCATCCTCCTTTCAGGAAGTCATAGAGAGTGATAAAGCCCACCCCTGAGCCTCCTTTTCTCCAGGATGAACAGTCCCAGTTCCTTCAGCTGCTCCTCATGAGACATGTTCTCCAGACCTTCACCAGCTTCATTTCTCTTCTCTGGACCCACTCCAGCACCTCAATGTCTTTCTTGCCATGAGGGGCCCAGAACTAAACACAGGATTTGAGGTGCAGCCTCACAAGTGCCAAGTACAGGGCACCGCCTTAATCCTGCTGGACATACTCCTGTTGATATAGGCCAGGATGCTGTTGCCCTTCTTGGCTGCCTGTGCACAAGCTGTCTCGTGTTCAGCTGCTGCTCACCAACAGCCCCAGGTCATTCTCCACCGAGCAGCTTTTCCAGCCACTCTTCCCCAAGCCTGTAGCATCGCATGGGACTGTTGTGAGTCAAGTGCAGGACACGGAACTTTGCCTTCCTGAACTTCATACCGTTGGTCATTGCCCATTGATCCAGGCTGTTCAGACCCCTCTGCTGACAGGCCTGTAGTTTCTGAGATATTCCTTCCTGGCCTTTTTATAGAGAGACATCACACTGGCCAACCTCCATCTTCAGAGACCTGCCCACTAGACCAGAACTGCTGATAAATGGAGAGTGGCTTACTTAGAAGCAAGGCAGCTGTGACAAATTATTAGCACTTTAAAGCAAAGGGTAGGAATGATATATTTACACTGACTGCAGATGAGAAAAAGGATGCCTACAAAGGCAAGCACCAAAGGCTGGACAAGAACAAAATGCAAAACATTATTTAGGACAATGTGGTAGTGGCTAAGTAGAAGAAGAGAAAAATAGTTTAAAATGTAAAGAACCCCATTTCCCTAGCAGAGAAACACAGAGTTGCCAACTAATTCCATACACAAAAAAACAAAAAAAAAAAAAAAAAAACAAACACACCACACTAAAATCAAGAGGATCATTTATTCACCAAGACAGAATCTATCTTAAACTTCTGCAATAAAATCACTCTGAACTGACAGCTGGAATGGCACATGAAGGAACTAATAGCATGGTGACAATTCAGCGAGGACAGGACAAGAAAAAATGCTTTTCGTGCAGGCCAAACAGACACTCAATTTTTGTTAATCTTAACCTGTCACAACCTACCCTTGATCAGATCCAGCCAAAGACTGCACATACCCCCTGCTGATGCTATTATAGCAAACAATATTACCATTATCAACAAAGGCAACAGATGAAAACATAGCATAGTTATTATTCCCTGGGTTGCCCAGGGAAGTTGTAAATGCTCCACCCCTGCCGGCGTTCAAGGCCAGGCTGGACAGAGCCTTAGGTGCCATGGTTTGGTGTGAGGTGTCCCTGCCCATGGCAGGGGGGTTGGAACTAGATGATCCTAAGGTCCTTTCCAATCCTAACTATTCTATGATTCTATAATCAACTCCACCTTGCCATGCAGCTAGAGTTGAGCTTGTTCTAACTACATTCAGAGTAATTTTACATCCTTGCTGCAACCATCGTAACATATAGTTCAGTCAAATGCACTGTATTTTATTTGTCAGTGACACGAGTCAGAGTGATACCAGAATAAAACAGGAATGCAAACCATCTGATTGATGGTTATCAGACACCACTATTTGTTCTGCTGCAGGGCAGACATCCAGAAGGGAAAAAAAAAAAGTTACGGGAAAGCAATAGAGAGAACTATAAGGATACCCTGCACAGATATGCAAACCCTACAGGAAATGTTACACAGGTTGCCTTGAACAGATGTATTGCAACATATTTCCCTAACATCTGTATGTCAGAAGATACAAGTTGATGCCAAATTTCGAGAGAGTTAAAGGCAGTATTTCTGCTTTGTTTGGCAAGAAAAAAAATAATCTATTTTAAAAACTGGCAAAGGAGAAAATGGAGATGATGAGATAATCATAAAATTTGGAGGCAGGTAGCAGATACAAAGATGCTTGCATTACAGTTTCCTGAAGTGGAATTTCCCATTACAAAAAACTCAATATAAAGGAGGTGTTAATGTTTCTGAAGATATTTACCACACAGGAACATACAAGGAACCATAAGTATATATAACTTTCATGCTTCGGAGGTTACACATCTTCTGTACTCAAAAAAAAAAGTGGTTTGTTGTCTGGGGTTTTATTTTCATCTGTAACTTCAACAGGACTTTACAAAGTTGGCTTTATTAAAGACCTAATTTTAGCCTAACTGGGCCAGAATATCAACATATGCTGTCATCTCATCTGTCAAAAGACAGAAAGGCAAGTAAGGTATCACTGCAAAACTTGTGAGCTTAAATGAAAGACGATTCCTAAAATGTTTTGCATTCCAGGAGAATGTTGCTTCCAAACCAGGAAGCAACCTTCAATACATTAGTATTGAAACTCTCCACAGTAGAACCCTTCAGTGGAAGAAAATCAGGCACAGGGAAGACAAATCAACTTCTCAACTGTCTGTTTCTCACCAAGATCAAATTTGCTACTTACCAGAAGCAACCAAAAGACTGCTTTCCTTAAAACATTAAGGTCAGCAAGTTAAGCATTTGGAGTACCATCAAAACAAAGCCCACTAAATTTACCTGATTTTCGCATGCGCCTTATGACACAGTGTAATTATGTTACTTTCACTCTTCTTCCACTAGACCCTTTGTTCACCATACATGGTTGCCAAACTACTAATACAAAACTACCGAATAGTTACTTCCACTCTGAAGCCAAATTATTCACCATGTAAGATGATCATTTATTCACTGCACACCATTCACATCCCTCTCAACATAAATATTCTGGAGCACTTTATTTTGCAACAGTCATGTTCTTTAAAGCTTTGCTTACAATTTTAGTTTCCACAAATAATCCAGAACAAGACAATTCCATAGCATGGAATAACTCACAAACAAAAACCAAAAAGAAGCACAGATCCCTGCTTCTAGAGCAAAGCTTTACTCCTTTAAAGACTGAAAGAATATGCCAGTGAAATTATATATGTATTCGTGAATGTACACATTACTGCAAATGAGACTTGAGGATGAGGGGGGGAAAAAAGTGGCACATTACAGTTCTTCATCTGTTGTAAGAAGTACTTGAAAAGAAAGAATCACCATCTCAGTATACCAGTACGCACCCAGCTTTTGTAAGGCAGTGACTTCTCAATCTATAGGTTAGCTATAAACTTAACAATTGTGCTTAATATAACAGGGACTAGAAAAAAGTTAGTGAGTCAAGTTCTATTATTTCTGACATGTAATTTTTATTTTAAAATTATTTTCAATTTGTTAATAAATTAACTACGTTACTGAAGGAAAAAGCATTTCATTGACTCAGACATTTGTATTGCACTCTCTTTATCTAAAGGAACAATAAGGCATCTATAAATATATATATCCCAAACATATCAAAATAGCCAGTTTTACTCTGAGAAGACCTATTTCAATATGATATGCATACGAATAAATCTATTCAGCCACACACTATCCTTCAACAAAAGAAAACTAATATCTACATCTACCCCTAAGGCCTTCCACGGAAATACAATAATCCATAATTTTGTTTTAAAATTCAACTGTTAAATCTTATTATATAAGCTGCCATTTTTAAACATATTTCTTAAACAAAGTAACAACTTTAGCTCTTTCATACTGGGCTCAAACTCAGGAAAACTTTGTTTTCAATCATACTACCTTCCCAAGTCTTCCGATGGGATGAGGACTGGTGAAATCTAAGCTTCGAACCAAGAAAACACTATTTCTCCAAGCCCAGGAGCAGAAAGAGGGTTTTTCCCTCCTGCGCATCATACCTTCTGTGCTGCTGGATTTCTGCGTAACATGGTAATTTGTTACGCTGTTTTTACAAGTGACAAATGAGAACAGAATACAAATGCATGAAAATCAGAATTTCTGTTCCATCTACATGATCAATGGTCTCTTTTTGCAACAGACACTTTTCTTTAAAACAAGAAATCCTTAACAAGAGATCTGTGTGCACTGTTGATACTGTGCTGTATCACCTACAGCAAGTCCTACCACAGCAGCCCAACAAAAATTACAAGAGACCAGAAAGGGTGCTTGTTATTCACAGCTGAGCAAATGCTGCAGACAGCCTGTGTTCACTGCTGGTTCCTCAGTTGAGACAGGGAGAAGAGCTCTTTCCTATGGGTTGTGAACAGCCCAACATCCCACAGAGCCCATACAGACAAACAAAAACTGAAATGACTTCATTTTTTGATTCTTGCTTTAACTCACTTCTAATGCTTTGTTCATTACTATGTCCCCATTGCAATCTTTACAGTTCAGTACCCCCAAAATCTTTTCAGTAAATATTACTATGAAGTAAGAGATTTGGGAGGTTGTTTTATTTTGCCTTTCTCTAATCACTTGATATTCTTTTCCTTCTCCTGAATTTATGCCCATCCATACCTATTGCCAAGTTCCAAGAACAATGCAACTGGGTTTTACTCATACCACAAAACCACAATCCCCTTCATTCAGTCGTAACTGGATAGGTGTCCCTGTTTGCCAGGCAGACCTAGTCACAAGAAATAACAGGCAAGAATAGGCAGTGGCTCACCAACCTCACCACGCTAGTCTCAGAATCAGGTGAATTCAAAAGGCCTTGGGAGGTTGTTTGGTCCTCCAGTCTAGACTGTAAGCAATCAATTTTCCACAGCAGCTGTGTCCACTCTACTGCATTAAAATGTATGTGCTTATTTATTTCTTACTACAGTTTGCAGTATGGCTTCATGTCAGCAGGTAATAACCTTAGCCACTTAGCATTTCAGTGTATTGGAACATTCATACCATGCCATTATGAAGAGAATTCTAATGGATAACACAGGGCCAGCCAATACGACTGCAGCACCACAGGTCACTGTCAGGAACGTAGCTAGGATACGGTGTTTAATTTTAGAGAATTTAATAATGTGAATTGCAAGTTAAATATGTGGTGTCAACAATTTCTTGTGACCTCCACCAGCAGCTATTTTTACTTAATTTGAGTTAGGACAATGACTTGACTGTAATATAATATGAGATGATCCAAATATTGCGTTTATTTTTAAAGAAGCATCAGTAAAAGCACTTCAGTGGGTCTTAAATATTAAAAATCAAACAAGCAGCTGTCATATTGACTGTACTGCTTATTCAGGACCCAAGACATGTATCTCTGGGATATATTTCCTAGTGCAAAAAAGAGGAAAGGAAAAAAAAAAAAATCAAGTTTCCACCACTGAAAAAAAATCCATTAAGTCCCTCACATTTTGAAACGCTTTATTGCCACTTGCAAGGATTATTCTAAAGGCTTATTAGTCTCACTTTCACACACAGAATGTGCAAATACTTAAATAGAGCCCCAATGAGCATGCTTCAAAGCACTCTTCATGATAGAGCAAGATTATATGACCTGCCCTTTTCACCTTTCCAAAATCTGATGTGCATTCTTCAGTATTCACAAGGCATCAAAAAATCTATAGATCTTTTAAGTCTTTATTTATACTTCTTGGCTCTAACCGTCACATCAGCCAGTACAAAGATGGTAGGCAAAACAGTACCTTGCTTTGGGAAAACAGAACTCTTTCTGTCTTCAGAACGTAATTTACCACAAGGAAAAAAGCACAAGTAGAGCTAGATGGAACACGCATGCCTGTATGAACACTGCATTTAAAAACAACAACAAAACTACGTCAGATTTTCAAAGTCAGTTTAAGCATCTAAGAAACCTAACCAACTACTCTGGATTAAGTACCATCAGAAGTCTGAGCCTGAGTCAGACCTAAACCCTATAAAGAAGTTCTCGACATACCACAGATAAAAACTACAGAGCAATAAGATTTATTTTGTTTAACCTTCCACTGTCAGTGTTTAAAAAAATAAAGAAAAAAAAGTAAAAAAATCATACTCCTGACAGAAAACTCACTAAAATCAAGTACTAGTTTTTAACAGTCTCCTCTGAAGGGAAAGAGAAAAAAAAAACAGAGTAGAAGGAGGAATGTAATGCTGGGAAAGAAACTGATTACTGAGAAGTGCCAGGATAGAAGTACACCCAAAATACAAGATATTTACACATTAACAGAAAGCTTAAATAGACTTTTCAGCGTCTTTTCTACTCATCAATGCAATGACTGAAAGAAAAACATCCATAAATATGTTTTTTTCATGCCATACAACTTACAAAACACATTTGGAAAAAAACAAGTATCTGTGTGCTTCAAAAATTTTTATCTTCTGCTGTCCCCTAGTGGCACTGGACTTTGTTTCACAAAATTGATCAAAGAATATTTTTACCTGTAGGCTTCATAGGCTACAGAACAGAAGGCATCACAGAAAATAAAAATCAGAAGAAATTAGTTTTGAAGACACTTGCAACAAGCAGGTCTTTGAATTTATGAAACTAAAAACCCTAGGTAAACACTGTGATCTAGTATTTTAGATTATAGACTTTTCTAAGATATTGCATGACAAAAATAGAGCCAAAATACTTATGGGCTTAGCCATGACACTGTCAGCATTTTAGAAATTCTGTTACTGAACTAGTTAAGACTTTTAATGAACACTTTAATAGCAGTTGGAAGAAAGAGCTTCCAACCACTCCAATTGCAGAAGATCTTTCCAGTTTGAAAAAAAAACAAAAAAAAAAAACCAACCCCAGACCACTCAAGATGCCAAATCTGCTGTAAAGTAAAAGCATTTCTGGACAAATCCCAGACCTTCTTGACCTTTAATTTACCATAAATCAAAAAATGCAGGAGTTGCAATTTCTATTCTTTAGCAGGATAAAATGCAAGTAAAACACTACTTAGGGAACACGGTGGTCTTATCCACTCAAAAATCAATCATTTTCTTTCATCTTAGATAAGGCTTTGAAAAACTGTAAAATGGATGTGGGATCCACAATTATTAGTCAAAGTTTTTTCAGCCCCATCCACAAAATAATTTCTCTCTTGGCTTTCATATTTACTTTTGTATCACAAAATAATTTGATTTCAGAAGCAAACAGTACTTGGCATCCCAGGTTTAATTTCAGTTTAACAGCCTCTTAATTAGCTGAGGGATTTAATTTATCTTTCGTTCTATGCAATTATACACTCTCATAACCCATGAAAACTTGTCATTACCTCTAACCTCATTAATGAGGACTACTAAACTGCAGCTCAGTTCATTTTTATCAAGTTTCTGTAAGAAACACAAGCTCCTCACACTAACTGTAGCTATTGAAAAACAAGTTTCCTACTCAACACTTAAAGAGTTCACTGAGAAGTACACTCTCAATTATCTACATTTAAAACTGCATTAGCATATTTACTTAGTGCACAGTATTTACTTAAAACTATATAATATCTGCCTTGTTTTATTTTCAAATATTTATTTCATGCTGTTAAACTCACTAAACAAATCTCTTTCCAGGACTGCTTTACTTTGAGGACAAGTGAGCCTATGTGTTTCTTCAAAATGAAAGCCCAACATAGGTATGTTGATCTTTGTATCAGATTAAGAAACAAAGATTACCCATAAAGCTTTTCCTACAAAAGGAGTTTGTTTTCAGCATCAGTCACCACCCTGTCAGCTCAAACAACTGGCTCAGATGTACTCCCAATTTCCGTTAAGGTCTGGCTACTGAAAAATTCACATAAATGTGAACAACAGCCCAGTGAAGCAAGGGGCAGGCATCCTGTACAGCCCATGGCTTACAGCACAGACCCTCAGCCCCATTTTCTGTCTGAGTCTGTCCCTCAGGCTATCACAGAAAGCTGTATTTAAGAAGCTGCTGAAGATGGACCCTTAAGACTGCAAGGCTAAATCCTCCTCAGAGTGACATTTTATTAAAAGCATTAGGGAAAAAGGGGGTTATTCATCTTTATGTAACTGCTTCCCCTTTCTAAACCCACTTAAAATACCTCTTCTTAGTGCCTAATGAGAATCAGGAAAAGGCCTGAGGATTGTAACTCCAGGGAGGTGTTTTAACTCAACACCACAGCTTGGGAAGAGTCCAAGCCTCCGAGAAACTGCCAATTAAACAGTGCCAAATATATTGTTTTCCCTACCATGATGACAATATGCCATAATGACAATATTATAAGCCTGTGTGGAAGGCACACAGATTTGGGAATAAATAAAACAAGTAAGAAACCCCACAAACAAACTCAAACCCCCAGAATTCTAACTAAGCCTACATGCGTTTCTCTCTACTGGTATGCATGAGATTATATCTAGATTTGAATTTAGCCAAATACCTACACATAACATGCGCTGGTTTTGCTCATAAGATAGGTTTGAGATTTTTTCCAAAAGCACTTAAAAATTTATTATTTCTTTCTAATATAACAGATAAGAAAATAGCACAAAACAGAACTGGGCAGAAATGTTATTAATTACAATTAAAACATGGCTAGAATTTCAACATTCTTAGAAGAGGGCTGGAAGGTACACACTCCTACTACAGTCACCCAAATTTAAAGCCATCTGATCCAGGAAGACAGATTTCAAAACCCTACAGTGCAGAGTGCTGATGTCCTACTCTTAAGCAACTGCTCTGCCATTAGGTTTGACAACAGTCTATATTGCATGCCCTACTACAAACAAATTAAATTATGTACAAGATAGAATGCCAAGTCTTGCATTTCGTTCTTCAGATAATTGTGTAAGGTTTTTGATCTACTGAATTACATGCAATAACAGCTCCTGCTCCTCTTAAAAATCTGCTACAGACATCAAGAACCAGGTTTTTCAACAGCGTATTTGGGTAACTCCCTTCTGCCATAAAGGCTTAACCACAAACATTTTAACTAAACTATCCCAAAGAATATAATTTTACAAACTATTTAGAAAATTAAAAATTTAACCTGTAATTAACATTGATTCCTTCCTTCCCAAGTTAAAATAAGGAAGATTTATTTCCATTCTTTTGAGGAGTCTTCAACGACACAATGAAATTGGATCCACAGTCTAAAGCCTAATTTATCTATAAAAGATGGTGGCTATACAAGCTTTTTCACTCACAGACATACTCAATTCAGCCTTTGAGGTAATCCTGTCAAGTGCAAAAGAAGATTTTTGCTTCCTCACTATTAATCTTCCCTGATCAGATTAAATAACTAAGGGTACATTTTCTGGCTGCTGTAAGGTGTCCCTGAAGCTTCACCAAGAAGTGATTAAGCCAAATCATGAATCTTACGTATTTAAAAGGGTCTTCTGGTGATAAAAGCCTGCCTTTCTTTCCAAATTATATCTTGATTTTTTCAAATGAGTCTTTACCAAATTATCTGTCCCTACAGTGATAAAGTTTTAAACATTAAAATATTAATGAAAAGTAAAAACAAACCTGGCTGTTCTTCCTACTCTGTGGATGTACGTGTTTGCATCTTCTGGACAATCAAATTGAATAACCCAGTTCACTGCTGGAAAATCTGCATAAAGAAAAAAAACAGGACAAAATTTAAGCTCGCTATACTCAAAATCCTACTCAGGAGCATCATATTATATTGAAGTATTAATTTCTGTAACAACCATCACTTAGACCGATTTACAAACATTGGGTGCAACCTCTGAAATGAAAATTAATTGCTTGTATTAGCATATCATAAACAGTCATTCTCTTCAAAGAAAGCTAAAATTAATGCTGTCTTCATTTCCTAAATTATGACAGCGCACTGAATGGAACATAATTTCACACTTGACAAGAACAGACATGCTTTGTGTCACACAGACAATAAAACACCATTACATTTAATAATTAAATAACAATATCTGACCCACTTTTCACCTACAGGATTATTATTCTACACCACTGGGTTAGATGTGGCAAGACAGCTCTACCTCAGCTGTCCACATACAAAAAAGTACCATAGCCCCTCTCAAAGACAGAAGAGTGTACCAAAGCCTCACAAAGAAGTCAACATTGAATATGAAGGATATCATTAATAAGAATTTTCTACCTGCTGCACCTCACCCAGCAGCAGTGTGTTCTGCACTGGAGTAAGTCTGTGTTACTTCCAAACCAAACCTGCAGCCACGCTGCAGTCCACTATTATACCTACGCTCTAAATCCAAATAACCACACCCACAATAGATCCTCATCAGTGAGATTTCAACAGTGTAGAAACTATGAGAAACAATTTCCATTTCTGCCTTCAGTTTCTAGAGCACTTTTCTTCCCTCCATAAATTACTGATGACAAAACCTACATATGGCCAACAGGGTTTGCTATCTGAAAGAAGACTGCATAGACTCCTGAGAACAGTCTTGTGTCATACCTCAATGCCTCCAAGTACTAAGAAAAAAGAAATAAAAAGGGAAGAAAAAAAAAGTCCAAAGTATCCACTAAAAATATAAAGAACTAAATGAGAATTCAGCAGGTAATGACCAAAGGAAGAAACTCAAGCCAAAACGGGTCCTATAAATACTCTTGCTTTTTCCCCCTCATCTGTTTTTCCACCTCCTTAAGAATACATTCCTATAATGCCATTCACAGTTCAGACATTAAAATTTCTTCAGGTTTTCATTTCCACATACTGGTAGGTTAGTAATTTTTCATATCCTTTGGAATAACCCCCAGGATACAGGCACAAAGAAATACTTAAAACTGCTGAAACCTTGCCTTACGGCATGTAGTAAGTAAATAAATCACTATTAACATTTTCCTTTGTTCCAGATACTTGCCACAGAACATGGCTAGAACAACTAGATCGCCTACAGACTTACATAAAAAAGATAGCTACCACTAACAACCTTGCTAAAAGAAGTAATTTCAAGACTATGTAGGTCTTTTTTGACAAAAAGAAAAAATAAACACAAATGAAGTGGGCCTCTTAGTAAAGAAACAGCAAAACTCTTAAGAAACATATCTCTTATGAGACACCCTGATGAGCTCTTAAGCGAACTACAGCTTCATGTCTTACAAATCACGTTGGTCTTCAGAGCATAAAGTCTGATAAAAATCTCAACAGTTAGATCATCACTTTGTGAAAACTATTGCTTCTGTGGGTACATACCCAGGCCACGAGCCGCAATATCTGTAGCAAAAAGTACCGCTGCTTTTTTCCGAATAAAACAAGTGTAGACTTCCATTCTCTTCATCTGCTGCTGCTTGCCATGCAGTGCCAGTACAGGAAGACCAGGCTGAAGCTTACAGAACACTCGGAATAGATACTGAACCTACCCAACAAACCAGGGAAAAATAAAATTTACCATGCAATGTTAAACTTGTTAAGATCATATTCAGTATATAGCAACTGACATAGCACATCAAATGAAATACATTTTCCTCCACCCTGGAGACACGAGATGTTATGGAAGGAGGAGGGAAATAATGATACCTCTTTACAGCTTGCAAAAAACACAATGCTCTTCTTTTTCAAGTGACTTCTCAGGAACGAGTATAACATGTTTACTTTCTGGTGAAGCTCACAAACAACATAGTTCTGATCCAAAGTCGCTGGGGTACTAAGAAAAAATATAAATACATTCAGATACCATTAGTTACCAAAACATTCAAATAAGAAAGAAGAGACTGTACAGCCATACAGTACCTACAGAGCTGCCTGACCTTTCTTTTATGTCAAAGGTGCCTGACAAATACCCAGAAAAAGGAGAAAAGAAAAGAAGGTTAGGATGGAAACTTCTCCCACTTTGAGGAACAAGTGTTAGCAGCACCACTACAAAGCTAGTCTTGAAAGAAAAATCAATTCCCTCACTAAAAGCCCAAGAGGAGGGGTGGACAGCTTTTGACATTACTTCTAAATTCATTAACTACTAGCGAGCCAAACTCTTTCCATCTCTAACCAGCAACATTCAAATTGACTTGACTTAAAATGCAGTTTTGTCTATTAGTCCTATTAAAGCATCATTTGCGCTTAAGGCAATGTCAAAGCAGTTTAATCATGTACAAAAAAAAAAAAAAAGAGCACTGATGTACTTCTGCTGACTACACCAACATGCAAAATGGCCTTTTAAAGCTCTGAACTGTCATCTTAACTCCCCATTCTTTAGAAAATATTTCTTTATTTAGCATATTTGTCCTAGAAAAACATAAAAAGGCTCATCTCTACAGTCCTGTGCTTCACCCTACACAGACACAGGGTTTTCAAAATCACTTTACTAAGGATGGCCACTTGGGAGGATGAAATCACAAGACACTGCGCTCCAGTTTCTATTCTCCTGCTGAATTTGAATTATGCCACAGCACCTTTCACTTTGTAAATTGTTCAGAGAAAAGTGTTTTCATAAGGTAATAACCTACATTTAGGCAGTAAATTCTAAAACAAATACTTTGGGTTTTATTTAGCTTATTATCTAATTGCACTCCCCAAACATTTAACAAAATTAAATATACTTTAAAATAGTTTTCACAAAAAAAGTGAGATCTGAGAAACAGATGTATGGTCAGTGCTCAAAATGAAGACTACATACTATGCTTGTACACCCACTTCTGATAAGAGGATATTAACCATACATATTTTTTTTTAGCAATCATGCTTATTTAAGATGCCTTTGATAGTACTACTGATTAAAAAAAAATTGTAATTGCAACACAATGCAGAGATAATCAAATCAAATAAACTGTCTCAAGACTCAGCCTGGTTCTGCCACTCATTTTGCTGTTTGCATTTCTCGTTTGCTCTTGGGAAAGCCATGTATATCACTGTGCTTCACCCTCCTACATTTTACATATGGAAATATACGCATATGTCATAGAAGAGTAGAAAAAGAACTTTAAATGTTCTTTTAAGCAATTTTACACCTAGATGATTGAGCCCACAGAAATGCAAAACGTTAAATTATATTCTTCATTTAGATTTCAAAAGAAAAAATATGACAAAAAGCAACATGTAAGTTTTTCATTTAGTGACACATTACATTTTTTGAGCTTGGCAGACCACTTCTAGCAAAAGCCTCCTATTCTGATCCAAATTATATAGCATGACAGATTTATTTCTTGTGGACAGAACTGGAGTCCTCAATGTGCACAGCAAACCCAGCATGTAAGGAAGGCACAAGACTCGACATGAACTAATGCATTTCCTTGGAAAGCCAGATTTATCAAGAGCACATAGAAGAACTGTACTTGTGCAACACGTGATGGTTCTGCACAGTAAGCATGCACATGCAGAAGGCAAGAAAGCCAATCAACACAAAAAAGGAGCAATTCAGAAATGAGTGCTGCTAGGGCCAGGACACTACTCCATTCAGGCTATAACCCACGCTGGAGCTTGCTCCCAGGCTGAGAAGCTGTCTGAGGAGCCACAAGAGAAGTGGAGGTTCAGCCTCCCTGTAACAATTCAGCCAGAACTAGCATCCTCTTATGGGTAAATTCCTTGCTTTCAGAAAGGCACACAACAGGATCAGACACTGTAGGAAGGAGGAGGATGCAGATCATAACTTCTGATTTGGGAAACTGACAGTCAGAGAAGCAGTTAAGTAAAATCACCATTTGTTTAATCCCTCCAGGGGAAAAACAAAACAAAAAAAAAAAAAAAACAAACAAACCCCTAACTATCTAAACATACCTGAATTTGGCTTTCTCATGAACCCAAACATATTCCGGATCCTTTAGACTCAGCCGTGCAAGATCCTTCACTGATTTTGTTTGTGTTGCAGAAAAAAGCAAGGTCTGGCGTTTCTTAGGTAGATTTTCAATGATTGCATTCATTGTATCAGCAAACCCCATGTCTAGAATTCTATCAGCTTCATCAAGAACTGAATTGAGAGAGTTGAGAAAATTTGGGCTGAGCTTTACTCATTTGAAAAAAAATAATACATTAAATTCATATAGTATAAAATTCTATGCCTACTTGAACTGCAGAGATTAACAGGATTCTCTTTGTTTATTCATGCATTCCATAAAATGTTTTTTAAAAAAGATAGCAATAAAAATCAAAGCATTTCCCATAATCTATGCACTACAGCCCTCAATTTCACACACTTTCACACACTGATGCATAAAAGATAAGCACTTCAAGTAAACAGTTTAGTAATTTGCATACAGACTGCAAATTACAAACTCTCTATTAATGAAACAGAAGCATGGAATATCATACAGTGCTGTAGCATTCAAGACAAAGCAAAAGAGACTCTCCTGTAACTAAACTGAATTTACCATTGAAACACACCGTATAAGCAGAGTAGCCCAGAAACAAAGCTTTAAGAAAAGAGCCCACATTTAATGCAATTCTTGTCTGCCATGAATTGTACTAAATGTAGCAAGCACAATTTTACATTTTATCAGCTTCATTAGCTTCTTAATTGCTTCCAAGTTCCTCAAGCTACGCTAAAGATTAGGCAGCTCTTAGCGGCAGGCAAACCATTTCATTACACTGATTTTTTTATTCAAGTTAGAAAGATGAAAAGAAACAATGCTAACAGTGCTAATAAAACAATGAAAGGAGCAACAATCTGTCTTAATATTCAGAGGAAAGAGTTTTTTAGAACTGGCCCAAAATACACACATTGCAATAGGCATTCCGTATAGTTAATTATGTCAGGAAAACCATGAGAGCCGTACCCACAAAGGAGAGGCCAGCACTAGCCAAGACCTATCTAAAGGATTATATGGGACACTACATTTAGTTTTGGGTTCCTTACTAACTCACCTACTTGTTCTTATCATTCTAATGATGATCATACTGTTTCAGATACCATGAAACATGTTCAGCAACTGCTTTAGAGAAAGTACATGTAAAAACAGGGGTTTATTGTCTTCTATTTGAATTTGTACACGTGTGAACTTAAAAGCCATTTCATCTACATACCACAACTAGGACAGAAGTTTACCCTAAGTGCTCCACACACTTATGAACTGTTACAAAATACTTCTGACTACTTTCATTTAAAAAGACTTACTCAACATTTGCAGATCAGATGCATAGAAATAGGAAGTTTCATCCATGTGCTGCAAAAGCCGTCCTGGAGTGCAAATTAGCATATTTATGTGGTGGATTCTTTCAGACTCTTCTTTCAGATCCTGAAAAGGAGTTAAACCAGCTTAGCTCTTGTTGTTCACACTAGAAGCCCCGTACCAGAGATGGTCAAGTTAGCTTAACTTCTTTATAATTTTTAGAATGAAGAGTTAAACCTTGCTCTTTCTATAGATACCACAATTTTTTCAGCATGCTCACACCTGTGTCTTGAGCAAGAAGTATTTCAGAATGATCTAAATTAACAGGATAGTCGTGGAAGGCTTGGCAAGAAGGTCCATCCAGTCATGTTACCTGGAAGGACTGTAGCTATGCAAAAGCTTCAAAAGACACAGGGTACATAGACAATCAAAACGAGCAGGTGGCTGATAGTTTCCCATTAACTCCTCTCTTCCCCAACTTTTCATTTTCAGGGTTTTCTTCCTAAACTAGCACTTAATACAGTGCTCATTTATGCTTCCATACAGCAATCTCCAAGACAGGACACACCTTTCCTCCAATGATAAGGCCAGCTGAGAACTCATGATTCTTTCCCACTTTACGCAGAACCTTGAAGGTTTGATATGCCAGCTCCCGGGTAGGCGATATTATCAAAACTCCCAGTCCATCAGCTGAAGTCCACTGGTGGCGATACAGGAGTTCCAAAGCCTGGAAAAAAAATTACCATATTCCCATTATAAAAATCTCAGAAGGAAAATATGTAACAACTGATTTATAACAAAAATATCATTAAAAAACTACAAAGCCACACTAATTAATGACTTTAAGAAACATCAGTATACACTTCACATGGTTTGATTATGTATCAATCCTAACTGATGGCAATATATGCTGTAGCAAAGTTCCCCAGTATCGATCTATGACAGACAGTAATGAGTTGTAAATCGTAAGCATTTTACGGCACAATTAATTCTGCTCTGCTAAATTCTGGAAATTAAGCCTTGATCATTTACACAAGAATAGGAATCAGTGTAGAAAAATCAGAGTTCTTATCATCCAAAGGAACAATAATTCATTCATGATTCATTTCATACTCAAAGTTTTGTGGAAACCAGAAACAGAATGAGCATCTAGAAGAAAGTCAACTATTGCAGCTTTAATTCTGGTTACAGACTTTAAGCAGTACTAGCCACACATGCTACACACAGAGCATTCCAACTGAAGTTGCCATATACCCCAGACCACAATTATTTCTCCTCTTATGAATTCACACTGCAGAAACAGTTTTAGTCAGCTAACCCTTGCACAAAGATTTCATAGGTATGAATACCTAAAGCATCCTGAAATACTGAAGGCTGTTAAACAATTGTTGTACAATTACCACATTTGTTCCCTAAAATTGTTTTAAAATAAGGTTTGCAAAACAAAGTACTTCTACTTCTAGAATGACTAACAGAGCTCTCTCACTTTTGTTTCATGAAGCCATCTTTTGAAGCTGCCTATGGTTTTTTATTCTTTACTAATAAAAAATCTTTTAAAAGCATTTAAGCAGAAATCTCTATGACAGAAGGTATTCAAAACACCTACTACTGGTCCCATAGTTACTGACAGAATAAGCTCCAAAGAAATTTATGCTCACAAAAATGCAAGCAATGATTAAACAAAAATACATAATCAAAACAACATTTATTTTTCCCTTTATCTAACCATAATATGATGGGGTTTGTAACCACAGCATGATGTTTTGAGTAAAACAGTCAACCATGTATTACCCATGGCAGGGATCTTCATGCTATTTTCCTGCTTGCATATACAAGTGATTTCTATGGAGTTCAGAAAAGACAAGAAGGAAATGGAAGTCCACAATCACTAAGCTTAAGTTTGCTATATAAGGTCCAAATCTTAAAATTTTAAATCTGTGAAAACCACTTATGTAAAAAAAAAAAAAAAAAACCACAACCAAACAAACCTCTAAGAAACTGAAGAAATTTCATAATTTTATTTCATATACTTAAATTTTCAATTTTTTAAAGAATTGGACAACCCAAGTTGCACCAGGAAAACAGATTCCTGAGAAAAAGTAACAAAGCACTTCCTAAATCACATGGTCTACTAATGTAAAGATCAAAATGTAAGAATATTCCTTGGCTTTCTTGGAACATTTAGATTAGCCAAATTATAACTTTTCTCCTTGTATTTATTAACCTGTTTCACAACCAATACTTCACAGATAACTTGGTTTGAGTACAAATGGAAGATGTAAATTACTTACTGGGACAATAAAAGCCAAGGTTTTGCCCGATCCGGTCTTTGCAGCTCCAAGTACATCTTTACCTTGTAAAGCCAAACCTATGGTTTGCCTCTGTATCTCTGTTACCATGCGATACTGAGCTTCCTGCAATCCTAGTATTTGCAGTGCGTGAAGTGACAGCGCAGGAGGGGAAGGCAGAAAAAGCAAACAAACAAAAATAATTGTTATTTTTGTCTTGCCCAGAACTCCATTCACAAAACACGGTACGTGGCAATACTCAGCTAAAAATTAGCTTAGAGGGAAAAAAAAGTTCAGACACAGGTAAATAATACATTCATTTTTACTTAAATTGGTTTCCACAGAAAACTTTCAGACTCACCTTTTAGGGTTTTCTTTGACAACGGGAAATCTGAAAATCTTTGAATTTCACTTGCATTTATCTGAAATGAAGTAAATTTAATCAGTGCTTAGAATCTAGGCATAACACAGAAATTAAGTAGCATTCTTTAAGTTGCTGTTAACATAAATATGCAGTAGTTCAGTATGACATGATCCAAGTTAGCTGGTCAGGCAATCTATACAGGTTTGATTTAAGACAAACCACTCTTCTACTACGAACTGTTCAGTAAGTAATAAGAGATGCAGACTAACACTGCAATTTAAAGCTCAGATCATGAAATCAAAGTAAAATTTAGGCTGAAAGGGATCTCAGGAGGCCTCCCGTCCAACTTCCTGCAGTCAACCTCCACCTCTGCCTGGCTGTCCTCATGAGGAAAATGCAATACAGACTGAGCCCCTCTTCTGTAAACTTACACCTATGATCTCTCATCTCCACCCCAAACACCTCCTTCATGATCTCCTCCCTGCCATCCCAAAGTCATCTTGGCTACAAGACTGAAAAGCCCAGCTCCCCCAGCCTCTCCTCACAGGGCAAGTGCTCAAGCCCCCAGCATTTCAATGGCCCAGCATTGAATCACTGAAATGGATCCACTTTAGTGAGGTCGTCTTCTTACTAGGGGTCCAAAATTGGATGCAGTACTCTTCCAAAAAAACAAAACTAAAAAAAAAAAAAAAAAAAAAAACTTTAAAAAAAAATTAAAATCACATTTTAAGAAGTTACTGCAGCATGCAAGCAAGGGCTGAACTTTCTACAATGCAGCATGCAACAAGCCTCAGACACAACCTGCAATTAAACCTCATGCTAAGCATTTCACATATGTATATTATCTAAAAAAAAAAACAAAAAACAAAAAAACAAAAAAACAAAAAAACAAAAAAACAAAAAAACAAAAAAACAAAAAAACCAAAAAACCAAAAAACCAAAAAACCAAAAAACCAAAAAAACAAAAAAACAAAAAAACAAAAAAACAAAAAAACAAAAAAACAAAAAAACAAAAAAACAAAAAAACAAAAAAACAACAAAAAAACAAAAAAACAAAAAAACAAAAAAACAAAAAAACAAAAAAA
>WYDI02030305.1:30232-100352 GCA_009867235.2 Psittacus erithacus
AACAAAAAAACAAAAAAACAAAAAAACAAAAAAACAAAAAAACAAAAAAAACAAAAAAACAAAAAAACAAAAAAACAAAAAAAAACACACCCTGGATTTCTATAGCCTTTTTCTCAAAAATTATCCCAGTCACACTAGCTGCCAACAGGGATTATAATAAAATATCATGGCAAAACACATAACTAGCCAATTATTTATTATTTCTGTGTGGCTGCAACAAGCACTGAGTTCATAAACCATGCATGCTACACATAAATTCATTTTCCTGGGAAAATCCACAGAGGAGCAGTTTGGTTTTGGAGGCTACTGCAAATGGAGTAATGATAGTCATATCCCATAAAAGGGAACTTGAACCTCTTGCTTCCCTTCTTTTTTAAGTATTCCTGTTTAAGAAAACAACATTACTACATTGCAAAGTACACAGCTGTTACCTTCCTGAAAAAGAGACCCTCACCCGTGCTTGTAACAACTGAGCCCTTATGGCTTCTATTCACAAAGTCAGACTCCTTTATCTGCAAGGACCACTTGCAAATACTGCTTGCATCCTCCCTACAGCCTTACTAGAGCCATGTCCTTTTTCCACTTATATTTTCAGATCCCTTGAAGTAATGAGGATAAAGTGCATTCCAGCTGCTGTACAATATCAGTCATCACAAAATCAGGGTAAAGACCTGGTAAACAAATGCTTCTGAAAATAGCTCCAAATAAACACATTTCTCCCCCCCTCCGCATTTCCATTTTGACCCTACAGTGCTAGCATCAAGATCTTTTTCTTTAGGTTATGTGATTAAAGATTCATGACTGTGACCTCAAAGACCCCAGAAGAACCAGCGGAAGAACGCTGGGGAAGGAGCCCCATTAACGTGATCACTGCGCATACAGTTAAAGCCCCTGACTTAGCTGCTCCCCGGGACCATTGGTGGAGAGCTGTCATGGCTCTTGGGTGAACCCAAGGAGGTATTAGCGAGGCTAACTCTGAGCCCTCCCCAGAAGGCCCTGCAGATCTTTAGTACCCTACAGGGTACAAAAAAATACTGGAAAAGTAGTTCATTGTGCTGACACCTACTAATTACTTCTTTGTTTGCATCTATCTCTACAGCATACTTGAGAACTGTTAATTACACACACACAACTTCCAAGCGCATGTGTCTCGAGTCCATGAGTTGCCTCAATGGCTTACGAAAATGTTGAGCTGTCAAGTAGAGATCCTATGCAAAATGCAATACTTTCAAGTCTGTTCTAGTAGATTATTACAAGATGTGAACAGTTGCCACTGGCAAAGTTCACAACAACCAATAGCAGCAGGACAGAAAAATCACAGAACTCAAATAAGACTACCTATAAAACCTGGGCAGATGAAGAGGAAGGTAGGCTACATAGCTCTGAATACATACTGAGTAGCATCCATCAACTGAGATTTCCAAATGTCAAATTTGGAGCTCACACAACCCCATATTGAAAACTGAGGGTTTATACCTGTTTAAAGAACCTAGATCACACCAGCACTCTAGTCAGCCTAGTTCTGGTAAAATCAACAAGAGTAATTTAATGCATGCATTTCAACTCTAGATAAAAGGTAGTAACACCCTTATTAAAACCCAGTTTTGACTTACTTCACATAAAGCTCTTGCAAGGTAGACTTCAAGCTTTCACGGTGTCCTGGCAAACAATTAAACTTTCATAAACGTTATTCAGAAATCTTACAAGTGAATTATTTTTGTAAAAGCTACTTGTGCTGAGATGCACATATTTTAAGCTAGTACATTTCTGGGAGGGGGGGAAACTCCTATGAGAAATCACCATAAAAAAAGCCTTTTTTTTTTTTTTTAACTTTCACAAACTGGAGTTTCTGACAACAATTTCCAAATTCAGTTAATAAATGTGAAGATATTATATATCACACGCAATATCCCTGACAAAGTCACAACCCTGCTAATCTGCAGAGAATCTGTACTTGTGAGCTCTCCCTAATCTGCTCTAGGTGAGAGCAGCCAGCTACTTTCAAATACTTCAAATGGTATTCTGATCTAACTTAATTAAGTTGACATAAAGCAGACTAGAAAGAGTTTACACAAACCACTCCCCAGAACATCAGTTAGGCCATTAATGCTTTTCATGAACACTATTAGATGAAGACAATGTTCATCACAACTTTACAGTTAGGCAACAGTCACTCTATCAACAGATAACAGATGACCTATGAACATGTACCACAGAAAATGGTACCAAGATTCAGACACACTGAAATTAAATTTCATGTTTTCCATCTATGCTGCCACGCATTCACGAACACAGGTCAAGAAACAACAACAACAACAAAATCATCGCCAAAGTACCTTGGTTATCTCTTCAGTATTGTTTAATTTTGCCTTATTTATCCATTGCAGTCATTCTTACACTGGGAATTAGACAACACACTCTAAGAGGGAGAGGAAGTCAGATACTCTTATGTGCAGATGCCACACTACCCCTATTCCATACCACATGCAAGATGACAAAAGCACATGAAGACCTAACACACACAGCCTGTGTGCTAGACCCCAGCCAGTGCTCCTCACAGAGCGGAGCTTACTGAAGACCTTTCTGATTCCCTGCCTCTTGCAAAACTCACTGGAGACCCCTGAAGATCTAAGCACATGGCACTTCCTGACACTCCCCACCCCCGCTATAACCAGGTCCAAGGTAATACAGTAAAAATACAGGAGAGCAAATGTAAAACTCTGTCAGGGACCAGAAAAGGAGATATTAGGAACTGAAGACAGGAAGCTAGGTAGGCATCTGCCTGATGTTCACAGGCAGGAGACTCCTGGAGCTAGAGGACAGCAAAACCCCATAAGAGCTGAGACCAGTAATCCCCAAAACTATCCTAACACAAACATTATGTTTACCTTGTCTTCATTCCAATTGATACATGCGTCACCACTACCAGCTTCTCCTCTTCAGCGTCTATAAATACACACTAACAGAGCCTCCCACTACCCAATCGTTACCTATACTGTACCAAGCTCCCCGAAGAGTTATCACTCATGTCCCAGAAACAGATGCATGTGCAGACATACACACTGGTGACACAGAAGCCAATGATTGTGTGAAGCTTCAGGATATTAATTTGCTCAATCTTAGCCAAAGAAGCTCTCATGATGTCTTCATGGTAACAGACATTTCTTCTACACTTCTTGTCATTACTTTCTGCCCAATCAAATAACAACCACCACAAAGTCCCTACTACCAGCTCTGCCAAGTGCTCTACACCCAAGTACAACCACCATGCTCCTCCAGCAATAGCTGCAAGTTCAGTGAAAGCTGGCAGGACATCGAGCAACTCCCCAGGCAGAGCACGTCAAAGCCACTATTCGTAATTACAGTACTTTCTATGAACCAGTACATCTCAAAAGCTGGACATCTCCCAGAGGAATTCAAGGGAATCCAGGTGACAAAATCAACTCCACTGACTCTAATATTCAAATACCTATTCCCTGATTTAGGGAGAACAACGCTCTCTTCTAGTGTGATGTTTGCCTCTTGCATCTTCTGTGGAAACAAATGTGCCCCATCTCCAACAGCAAGACACAGAATCATGGAATGGTTTGGGCTGGAAATGACCGTAAGATGATCTAGTTCCAAACCCCTGCCATGGGCAGGGACACTTTCCACTAGACCAGCTGCTCAAGGCCCTATCCTCCAACCTGGCCTTGAACACTGCCAGGGATGGAGTATTCACAACTTCCTTGGGCAACGCATTCCAGTGCCTCACCACTCTCGGTAAAGAACTTCTTTCTTCTTTACATCTAACCTAAATGTCCGCAGTTTCAGTTTGCCCCTTGTCCTATCACTACAGTCCCTGATGAAGTGCCCCTCTCTGGCATCCCTGTAGGCTGCCGTCAGATACTGGAAGGCCAAGTGCCTTACAAGGCTGTAACCGTTCTCATCATTTGCCTTAGCCTTCTCCTCTCCGTGCTCTCAACTCTCAGACACCCCGAGGGTCTCACTACCCCTGGCTGCAGTCACCTCCGCCAGAACTACTGGGGCTACGGTGACTGCCCTCTCCAACTCTGCCTGGTCTGAGAAAGGAAAGGAATGGAGAATTACCCCTGCCTCATGGAGGTGAAAGCTTTCCTGCCCGCCACACAGCACTGCTGCCTACGAGCACCGCTTATATAGCCAGAGGAACAGCGCTCCCAACCACGAGTGCTCTCCAACCCTGCCCAGGACCTCCAGATCCCTTCTTCTCCTCACAGCCCTACCCCGCCACACACACCATACGAGGCGGGAAGTCTTCCTCCCACCGCCAAGCAAACACTCTCGCTCCCATCCCGGCCCAGCACCGCCAGCCCCTGCCGTACCTCAGGGTAGAGTTGCACCAGGCGGCCGATGCCCTCCCGCTCCACCTGCCACTCGGGCCTCTTCCTCTCCTTTCGCTGCAGCCGCAGCCTCTTCGTCCGCCGGGTGTATTTCTTCTTCCAGCGCTCGAAGCTGCGCACAGGGTCCATCTCTGCGGACCCCAAATCACCGCCAGACCGGCCCATGCTGCCCGCACCACCCCGCATGGCACGCACACGGCTGCCGGGGGAGGAGCTCGGCGCGGCCGAAATACGTCAGTGTGAAGCGCCGCCAGGGGAGGGTTCGGGCTCCGCTGCCAGCGGCGCCACCTGTGGGGAGGTAAAGAGGTTGCACAAGAGTTGCAGCGAATTCATACTTGGTGTAATGTAACCCCAAAAATGAGCCCTTGGTACACTATGCAAAATCTACTCTGACACAGATTGTACAACGAACATAAATAAATCAATAAAGCCTTAATAGAAAAGCAGTATGTGCTTGCTGGCATACATTTTGTCCTCTGAAATACGGTGGTGTGGGGGATCAGGTGGAAATGTCCAGTGACAAGTCTGTTAAATTTATTAATTCATTACAGGGAAAACTGACACATTTGGAATAATCAAAGAGCACTTGACAGACACACACTGTGCCTTGCGTTCGGGACGCTGGATTTAAGCTCTGATGTGTGTTTGACCCTTCTTTACACAGTTGCAGTCGAAGACCTTGGGTCGGGGCCTCAAACTATGTAAAGGGCTGGCAGAATATCATGGGGAAAACCACAAGCATGCAGAGTTGTTTCACACCAGGTGGTACAAGGGTGGTCTCTGCAAGAGGCACCAAGTAACCATTTAATCAACCTGCAATTTTAGATTATGCCATCTTCCCAACATCGACTCTAACCCATCCCCATGGGGAAGGTCTGCATCGCTCCACAGGTGTTGGACGGTCAGAAGCAGTTTGCTGAGTCAGTTCTAGCACTCCATCAGCACACAGAATTAAAAACAAAAACAGGCTGTGGGGTCATTGTGCCACATCAGAAAGAGAAAATTACAAACATCTCTATGCAATGTCACAAGAAGGAAGCAAACACGTTGATGAGAGGAGTATTGAAAGACTCCCTAAATAATTACTGTCTCTGGTGAAGGTTTGGCATTCCAGAAAGCCAAGGGAAAAGGGAGTGTCTCCTCGCCAGTTGCACATCTGCCATACATGTGTTGAGTGTATCACTGAAGATATTTTTCCCTTCTCCTTAAGATCAGGAAAACATGTGATCATAGAAATGTTTGGTTTCCCTTTAAAACACATTAAATTCCTGATTTCAGGAAGGGCTGGAAAAATCTTCATGAAATATGCCCCAATAGGGTCTCTTCTCCATGTGCAGCTTTGAATGCAATGGTTTTCTCTAGGGGCTTATTTGCTGGTAAGATGTATGAGGAAGGATATTGAAGATTTCATTCCAGAAAAAAAATGTTTTCTTTTACAGAAGTACCTGGTGAAAAACTGCAGAAGGAGCTGTCCCACCTCAAATGATGTGCTTCTGGGGGTGACACATCTCCCACAGTCATAGAATCACAGAACGGTTTGGGTTGGAGAGGACTTTAAAGTTCATCCAGTTCCAAACCCCTGCCACGGACAAGGACACCACCCACTAAACCGGATTGCTTAACGCCCTCTTCAGCCCATCCTTTAACACTGCCAGGGATGGGGCACCCAGAGGTTCTCTGGGAAACCCGTGCCAGTGCCTCGCCACACTAATAGTGAAGAATTTTTTCCCTATAACCATCCTAAATCTCCCCTGTTTAAGTTTTAACCCATTGCCCCTTTTTCTATCACTGCAGTCCCTGATGATGAGTCCCTTGAGCAACACCTTGGGCAACCTGGTCTAGTGGGAGCTGTCTCTGCCCATGGCAGGGGGGTTGGAACTGGATGAGCTTTCCAACCCAAACCATTCTATGATACTATGATTCTAATTACAGCACATTGACATACAAAACAACATCCTGGACTAATACAGTCAGACTGTCACAGGGCTCACCTGCCAGTTGAAGCATTTCTGCATTTTCAAGCCACACAAAAAAACTCCATCCTGTGTAGAATTCCTGCTGTTGCTGCACTAGAGTAAGCTTACTCTTTTGGTAAGTAAATGCCCAGGTGAAAGTGTTGTGTTTGAACATGCTGTCTTTGCTTACCTGGCATACGTTTTGCCTATGGGTTCCTCTTCTCTCACAGGAAAACAGCAGCTGTGGTCTGTGAGTCACTACAGACATAAATCCTCAATGAAAAAAAGTTATATGGAAAATAATATCTTGCTGTCCTACTTCTAGAATGACTTTTTATGCTTCTGTCATGAAAAACACAATTATGCTTATATGGTTTTGATCCTTTTTAATAATTTCCTTGTTCAATACCCAAGAGGTCCATGTCCCAGGAAAGGAAAACAGAAAGACAAAAGCAGCCTGTAGGGCGCCCCACAGTAGAAGGTAAAGCACTGGAGAGTCTTCTGGCCCCGTGCAGGTCTCAGAGCCTGCAAAGGCCCAGGAGCCACTTTTCTATTTTCTCTGCTGTCCTGTAACCCTGAGGAACTTGCCTGAGAAACACACAGTGATTTGCAATAGTTTCCCTTTTATATAGGAACTAATTCCATCATGTTAGATTTAATTTATTTATGATGTGCAAAACTACTTCAGTTGTCTTGTAATAATACTATCTTTAAAACTGTGGCAAAACCGGAGATCCTTCTGAGTAAATAAAAGTGAGAGAGAGAAGAAAATATTGTTTTCACAAGCTGGCAAATAATGATCCAAGCATGGCTGTTTACTTGCAATTTGCAGAAATAAAGGCAGTATAGCTATAATAATAAATGTATCAAGGCTTTATACAAGACCACAGAGTAGGCGGCTGCCATTTTTTATTGTAAACAAGACCTATTTCAGCAGCAGTCGCTCTCCATAGATTTCACTCTTGTGGGTACTCAGTGTTTCCTACTCATAAGCACAAACATGTAAATGTCTGGGCAGGGTTATTTATGGTGGCAAGGAGGACAAGGGGCACCAAGTATCAAGGTCATGGCCCAGAGGCACTCATAGACTTTGATGGTCATGACAAGCCTCACCTGAGGCCCCCCCTTACACCCTGGCCCCGCTCCACCCTGTGGCTTCAGGCCCTGCCTGAGTTATGTCATATGTCACGCTGGTCCCCAGCTCAGCCACAGCCATACCTGTCCTTGCCCTTGGACCCCACTGGTTGGGTCTGAGCTGCAGACTCCCTTCCTGGCTTGACCTGGGACCTGCTTTGTCATTGTGGACCTGCCCAGTCATCAGTGGCTGGGTCTTACCCTCATTATAGCCACCAAACCTCATCTTCATCCTGACCCTGGGGAGTCCAACCAAGGAGTTGATTTCCAGCTTGACCTTGGACCTGCCTCATTGCCACAGGCCTGTCTGATGAGCTGGAGGCTTGGTTGACCCTGACTGCCACCTGTGAGCATGCTCCCTCACTCAGGAGCTGTATGACCAAACCTAGCTCCTGGCTCTTAGGGAGAAGTCAGCCCTCGCTGTGCCCTGACAATGAAACACTCATCACTTTCTGGGTTCATCCTGAATGGTGCCAATGGTGTACAGTCTTTGGTATCCTTCGCATTCTTTCTTGACAAAACATCAGGGCCGTGTTGAATGGTATCACACTGCTGTTGGTCTGTATCTGTGTTATGGGGCTTCCTTCATGACATAGACTTAGTACAGTTGGCCCTATACAAAGAGAGAGGTAGACTGCTGCAAACACTCCTGTTCACATCTACACCAGTAAACCATTACCTTTGCAAATCCCTACAGAAATTTAAAATAATTAGTGGATGATTTTATTTAACTTTTTTTTTTTACTGTAACATGGTGTGTGCTTAAGTTAAACTCTGTGGTTTTCATTAAATCTTTGATTGTTTTGTATTAATCTGTTCTTTTTCTATTTTTCCATATAATGTTGATCGCCCATCTAAAGAAGTAAGCAGCAAATCAGAGGAAGTGACCTCAGTAGCACAAGGTGTCAATGAAATACCACCTTCTCAATGAAACAGCCACATGCTAGGATAATTTTCTCCCCTTAGAGGCTCTCAACACTCTTCTCCTTGTCTTCCAAGGTTGCTATGCTTCAGGAGATTTGAGAAAAAGCATGTAACAATTTGCATCTGAAGATTTTGCTTGAGTGTCTGAGAAAAAGACATGGAAGCTTCAAAACCATAGTGAAAGCATGAATCTTCAATGTAATATTTGGAGTACTATAATGTAACTTCAGACTGTTTAAAAAAAAAATATGGAAATATCAGTCTGATTTGTGAATGTTATTTTTAATAGGAGTAATGTTCCTATAAGAAATTAGCATGATATTTTATCTGTCTAAAGGATGTACAGTATGACATAGAAAAATGGTGATCCTACTTGGAAAAAGAAAAAATTACTTTAAACAAGCATTATTAGGTGTGGTGACCAGAATTGTTCAGAGAAGAGGTGGGTGTTAGGGTGGTGTAAGAGCCCTGAGGGCACTACTAGACTCCCAGAGCCTCTCTCAACCCCTGCCCATGGACTCAGGACCCCATTTCAGCTCAGCCTAGATGAATTACTCTGAGCACTGCAAACTGAAAAAAAGAAACAATGCTGTCAGTTTAAAAGAGAGATTTCAGCGCTCTTATGCAGAGTCAGCACAAGCAACTAAAAGAGAGGCACAGTAAGTGTCTGTAATGGAAAGGAAAAAAAAAAAAAGACTACAGGAAAAAAAGAAGAAAAAAAAAACTATGTAATTTGTTTTTCCTGTATTGGGTAGCGCTATAATAACAGAGATATCACTTAAGAAGTTAAATTTTAAAAGTTAAAAATTAAACTGGATTTTCAAAAACACAGTAGAAGCACTCTGTTTCAGTAATTCCTGGTCTGAGTAAATGGGTAAGCTGTGATGAATAAATATTCTCAGTTATGACCAAGAATACTGTGGGGTGTAATTGAGAGCTTGTACATCCCTCTTAGTAATGAGCTGTTTCCCAACAATAAAATAAATACAGTTTTGGAGATTTACATTACAGGCTTTTCTTGTGGAAGTAATATAATGAAAATGCTTCTACCAAGTATATAAATTACAGGAATTTGGTTTTATGTAGACACTTCAAAATGTCTTCATCAAGTCCTTCACCCATTCTCTTTGGCCATAGACAATTTAGCAGCCATCACTACAGAGACAGTCTTCAGTTCCTTAAAATTGTCCTTTAAAAAGTTTCCAACTTGTAATTCTTTTAGAAGATGCAGTTTGTAAGCCTGTTACCCTTTTAAAACCTGGGGTAAAACAGATTGGGAAAAGTGGAGGAGGAGAAAGGATGGAGGAGGAGAAAGGACTTACACATTGCTATTCTCTTGATTACAAGGATTTTGACTCAATGACAATTATATTGGTTGGTCGACAGCAACCAACTTCCGAAATATTTTAATGCAAATCACCCTCCAAAGGATAGATTTAGGTTTATACAATAAAATTAAACTTTGTGCTGTGATGCTTCAAAAATACTCGAAGTATGTGGAAAACAGCAATGGGGGAAAATGAACTGAGTTTCTTCAAAATCAGAAGCAAAACCAGCTTGTCAAGTCTCTAGAAATGGCAAGGAATATGGATACTGTTGGTCAGAAAGCACTGGATGATATTGCATGATACAATAGAATGCTTTCAGAAAAAAAACCCTAACATATTCTTTAGTAAGATGTCATAAGCACATTTCTTTTGGAATGACAAAGGACTTTTTGTGTCCTAGGTGCTTACTTTTAGTCTGCAGGGCCCTCAAACAGTTTGCCAGTGAAAGCCCACCCAAAACCTGGGAATGCTGTGATGAAAGCCCCGGCCAAAGAGAACACTTCCATAGTCAAGGGAAAAACTTTCATTCTGATTGTCAGACAAGGTGGCCACCTATAAAATGGAAGTAATTTAAAAATTAATGAATTAATTAAAAGTTCTAATTTAATTAAAAAATTAAAGAGCTTTCATTCTTTAAATAAAACCATCTGTCTCTTCAAAAGATTATATGTAGATTTTGTTATGTAAAGCCACTGAATGGAGGTTAAAACAAATACAAAATTGAAACATTTTTCCTTTAAGCCAGAAAAAGTGCTGTTATTGAAAATTATCAACATGACAAGTCTCTCAAGAAATATATGACGGGGTTTGCTGAAACTTGTTTTCCTTCACAGAATGGTCAAATACACCAGGGTCTGCAGGCAGGTCGTGTCTCTTCACTGCTTCCCACCGTTTGCCCTGTAGTACTTGGTACTTCCCCGAGCTTTTGGTGCCGAGACCACGATGATGTTTAGGTGCATCTAAGCCACTAGGGGCCGTAACAAAGCTGTAAAAATAAACGTAACTCATAAACCGTGACCATAACAGATACGCACTGTAAAGGAGCATTAAATAATCAAGCATGCTTTTCAGTGATGGCTGGGATCTGTGTACAGTGTCAGCTCACAGGCTGTTATTCCAGTTCAGGGAACTCCACAAATACGTGTTTAATTTTGAACACGTTTGACAGTTCTTTCACAAACTGAACTGATTTCCTGAGTCAGATAGAGAGTTGACAAATCAAATTATGAAAGATTAGTTAACCTTTCAGATGATCACACATTTTGGAAGAACGCCATTTCCGAAACAGAATGATATACACCCTGGTGCTACTGAAGCATAATATGAAAATTACACACTTAAATGCCATCCTTTAATTAGAAAATAACTTTATGGATAAAAGGACTTGCATTTAGCACAGTTCTTGGGCTCTATGTATTTCAGAGTCATTTCAGGAGACAGTTAATGTATTGTTTTTCCCAGCCCATTGGCATAGTATTTAATTTGTCAGATATGTAAAAAAAGGCACTGCACCTTTATGTAGCAGACACTTATCCCTTATTATCTTTGGGTTTATAAGCTTGATTATTCTTGCATTTGGAGAAAGAGTCACAGTTTATTATTTGATTCTGTTGTTTATTCACTAGGTATATTGCCCAACTCTGTGGTGCACATTTCTGCCATATTTATGATATAATAACACCTCTTTGTGTGGCTGCATAATCCACCCAGCCTGCTCTATGTATCCGCATATTTCTGGCTGTAGAGATTAAATTTGGTTTAAATGTTTATGATTAGACCTATATTTGATAGTAATGGATCTTGAGACCAATTTTAAGGAAGAGACATGGGCTGGGAATGAGTCACAGATAGGCAATGTGAGAAGGCAAAAGGAAATGGAAGATACCTTGGTAGTACTTGTTTATGCTGACAGAGGTAAGACCAGGCCCATGCCAATATCTATACCCTTCCACCTTTCCTACTTACAATCTCTATACTTGTGCTCTGGTAGAAATCCAGCGTGGGCCCATATGGATAACAGCTGCATGAACTGTAAAGTTGTCAAACCATATTCAATTCATCTATAACTGCAAGTCACATAAAAAAAGAAATTATCCTCATCCTTTATTATTTCAGCTGTACTAGATTTCTCAAGTAGAAGGTGTTGTCAAGACTCAGGTGAAAAGGATACTGTCACCATAGCATGAGTACTCCAAAACGCATGTGACCTCCAAAAACCAGAGAGATCTCATTGTTCTGAAAAATGGAGACAGAAAAGCTGCCACGCTAAATCCGCTCATCCACACACTCACTAATGCAACGAAAAGGTGCAAAATTTTCTTTCAGGGGAGCAGTATGTTGATGAAGCTGTGCAGATTTGTGTGCAGTTCTCTGCTGAAGGTCAGTTCACCAAGGGTGGAGTACAGCCATGAGCCTGGTTGGATTTCAGAGTCTAATAATAACATTTCTGTACTACTGCTGGCTGTAAGAACACAGGAAAAAGCAAAACCAGAAAGACTGTTAAGAAAAATAACATTTTTATGGGAGATTCTGAGTGCTTTTGTTAGACAAACCAACATAATAAGTTAACATTTCTTAACAATCAAATCCCAGGGTGGCATTCTGCTCCAGACTGTAGATACATACATACAGGCATCTAAATGGAGGGGCTTGGTTCAGTTGCTTTGTTGCCATCTGAGATGCTGTAAGGCATCCTGCCTGAGTTACAGCTGCTTCTCCAGGAGGGCATAGATCTGCCACATGCCTGTTTGCCAGGCTTGGTGCAGATGCTTCTACACCCTAAGGCACCTACCCTAGTTCATGGAAACTGTAGAGCTATTTGGCTCATTTTGAAAGAGTCATCTGAACCCCCCTCTAGAGTCCATTAGCTGAATTGACTAGACATCCACTCACCGTGATGGGAGCACAACATTTGGACATGACATTTAAGTGCTGGAACTAACTGTCCCATATCCATCCCCAAAGAGTTTTATGTTCACCAAATATAAAGACTCAATAAAAGGCATGTGAAAACATGGACTGAAAAAGCTTCACTGAGCCTCCTAGCAGATTAGTGTTCCAGTTTCACTTCATTTAGCAATCTCTTAAATCAATTTAGAATCAACAATAATGCTCAGGAAACAGGTTGTTTCAGCAGATGTGGTTGATTCAAGGTTAAAGTTGAAGACTAAACAAATCTTTCAGTGTCAATTTTTTGGACCCAGTTCACAAAATGTTCAGTATTTAATGAAATTAGCATCTCTGTTTCAGATTTAAATTATACAGGTTTAACAACTCATAAAAACAAACAAGCAGAAAACCCCATAAGAGCTCTATACAGTTCTACAGAAGATTGGTTCCTGCCAAATTCAGGAGCTTAACAGCTCTGGCCACTCAGTCTAAGCTAACAGGCTCTGCTGCTCAGTAGAGTTTGGCAGCATAAACTTTCTACCATGGAGCCCAGGTTCATGGATTCCACAGGGGAAATGGGTAACCATGCAACTGTCAGCACTCATCTATGCATATGTTACTTGGCAATCTCCTGTTTTCCTCACAAAGGATCAAATCAAATCTGCCTGAACAATATTTAAACTATATTTGTAAGTTCCTGTTGCATAAATAAACGTTTTGAAGAGTAAAGGGAAAGCACCACTGGCAATCTGTGGGGTCTTTTCTGACCCATGATTTTCCACATATTCAGAAGTAATCTGAAAATGGATTTAGGAGTAAGGAGGCAAAGCCTTAGTGCTGGTCTTTATCTGAGCTACATTGAGTATCCCTGTGCCTGGCTGTGCATCTCACTGATCTGGACATGGACACTGATGCAGAATTGACTCCCTGACTTGACTTTCGACCGTAGATCATCACAGACTTCTGTGTTTGGCTATCAGTGGCATGTGGCTGAGGTAGGTGACCACCAGTGGACCTGCTCTGCTCGTCCTGCTCAGGCACTGTCAGATCATGCCTTGTCTGTGAGGAGGACAATGTCCCTACCTACCTCACTGGCACTGTACACTTGGCTTACTTTTTCTTGCAGAGCAGCCTTGTTGCTCCCAATAGCATGTTATCCAGTGCAGCAAACAGTTTCCTGTGAAGACTGTAGAATAGCTGGCTAGGTAATACAATAGTAATGAAGATTCAGTGTAACTAAAGGTGAAGTAATGTACATAAGGAAAAACTGTTCCAGTTTTATATGTACCAATGGCGGGCTCTGAGATGGTTTTTACAATCCATAAAATCTGGTTGTTATGACGCAACTGTTTCTATTATAGGATTCTTATTTTGGCATTCACTGTCTGTCTAGCTAGAAATGAACCCGTGAGGCACAAATAGGAACAACTGAAAGTAAAGGCAAGAAAAGCCTCAGTACTATTGGTATGTTAGTGGTATAATATTGGTATACATTATGCTGTATACGTGTATGTTATATTTATGTATAATAACAGTACGCAGCTTTCTACCCTCAGACTGTAAACAATCTGAGAAAAATTTATACTGCTCTGTCATTAAGTCCAAAGAGAATATGCTATGCTCTGGCTTTCCTCATCTTGCGCAGAAGAAAACTAGATGCATTCATTCACACCAGTCTGTATCTGTCAGTTTGGGTTTTCCATACCATCCTGTCCCTCAGGAGCCTTGTGCCATGAGAGAAACAGTAACACCTTCACTGCACAGAAAGGGTCGATAAAGCAAAGAACACCTGAGTACGTTAGCTTCTCTTAGAAGACGCAGAACACTTGCTTCCTTTCAAACGCAGCAACTCAAATACTGCTAACGCTTGAAATCCAGTCCTTGCTGGAGTTGTGCTGTAGATGTCCATGAAGTTTCATTTAAGGTTTCATTTGGAATGCAATACTTTAGATGTGAAAAAAAGGTAGCTCATTTTAGGGATGAATAAAACTGTAAGAATCACATCTAATCACAATGAGTGTTCATAGAAGCACACCATGGCAAAAATGTGTCCTTTCATCTCGCATAGCTCAGGATAGTATCAACAGGTTCACAGGAAAACGAGTATGAATTCAAATCTGAAGTGACAAAAGGGTTCTGCTCTTCCTACCATTATGTGTTTTATTGTAAAGCTGTGTTTACTGTTTGTTGTGCCATAAAAATTGGCATAACACATATCAGCATAATATGGCATATTATGCTATTGAATGAGATGCAAAGATAACACAAAAGGTCTTGCTTAAAAAACACATGCTTGCAAAGAAACTAAAGAACAGAGAAGAAAACCCGGGATATACAGTGAGAAATTCCAGTTAAAATTTAGAAAAAAGGAAGAGGCATTTGAGTTGCTATTTAAGTTCTCACAGAAGAGAATTAAAAGATTTATTTTCCATAATGTGGAATTGTTTTAAACAGTGCAGCTGAAGGGGACTTGGTAGACTAAGAATCCAGACCAATAGCTTTGACTTACTAACAACAACCTTCATGTGTTTTGCTTTGTTTCCTCTCCAGTCACCTTTCAAAAGCAGTAACAACCAAAACTGCCCATTCATCACCTTCTCTTTGATCCTCATTCTTGATAGCAGCTATTTTGCATCTTCATCCTAACCACTCCACCCCATTCCTTGCAGTAATATTAACAAGAAACTTCCTGTTGATGGATGCCTTTCTGCAATGAATTCAATTACTGCGGCTCCAGGGAGGGGTTCAATGGGTAACAAATGCAACAGGAAAGACAGACTGGTGTCACAGAGAGATTTTTAAAAGCTGTTTGCAGTCCTCAAGATTGTGAGGCAGTCAAGGCAACTGCTGCACCCTGGAATAAGTAGCTGCATTTTCTTGTGCCCCCCAAAATCTTTGTATGTGATGAACAGATCTGGTGTCAGCTCTTGGCCATTATGAACTGCAAAAATGAGGTTTGCCAAATAAAGACCTTGGAGATATATTCATGAAGCATATGAGCATTTTATCAATTCAAATCAATTCAAATTTTAAAAAGTGTAGTGAAAAACAAGCTGTTGAAAAACATGCTCTTTCTAGAAAGACAGAAAAGCCTTTGTAAATCCTGCGACAGACATATTTAATTGTATGTTTGAAAGGAATTACAAGCTAACCCTATTATGAACTATCAGATCATATCTCTACTGTGCAAAGCATTTATCTGAAGAATTCGGGCAAATTGGTCCTTGCAGTACCTGGCCTCCTATCAACAGTTACAGAGATATAGATATTAAAGTAGCTTCTCATACAGAATTCAACATTAACAGTTTTTCAGTGCAGAGTACAGACAGAGAAGCTGTGTTCGTTTATATCATATACATCTGCATGCCTTTAAAGACCTTCCTTCTGACTCAGGGTTTGATTTTGGCACACGTAAGGAGATGAGAACTGGTGACATACGAATTCCTCTGTTCTCCAGAATTTCAAAATAAACAAAACCAACTTTTGCTTTGTTAGAGAGCAGGTACTTCAAAACCAGTGGCATATGCTGGGTTTGGTTTAAATACTTTTACAAGTATTTGTGTCCTTATTTAATAATTTGACATTTTGGTCTTCCCAGAGCTTCCAATTAGACCAATAATGTTGCAGTGTGTTTTCTAAGATATCACTGTAGGTTTTTTGTCTCATTGCTATTTATCCATAGCATAGCTGCATACTAGGATATGTAGATTGCTATATAGAAGCTGTACAGCCATTGAACTGACATCATTCACAAATGATTAAATGGACACCTGCATTAATATCACATTTAGTGAGATTAATTGACGTCATTAGTCTTCTGCAAAAGCTTTTATATGTAATTGTGACAGAGAAATTAACTCTTCCCACAGATACACATAAACATTACAAAAAAAATCCCCAAACCTCACAAATAATTTGGCTCCAAGAATACTGAATAAAGAGATTCAAATCATCCAAAAATCCAGCATTAAAGAAATATCATATGAAGTTGCACTGGAAATGCAGGCTTTATCTTTATATCAAGAAGACAACCTACAAGAAGTGGGTGGAAAATAACAGCAATATTCAGGGGACTGGAGAACAGGCCGAAGACAAGAAAAACCCTCGGTGGCTCCATTGCCTTGTACTTTGAACAACAGTCTATGTTACCACCACATGAACATAATGTGCTGGTATCTTTATTAACAATGCCTCCAATTTATAGTCATTTTGCACTGGAGCAAGATCTTATTTCATAAAGTTACTAACAAATTATTAAGTGTAGGGTTAAGTGGGTCCCCTTTTAACAAAGTTGCTCAGCGAGTTTGCAAATGGCTCAGTATGTATAAACTGCATTTACCCTTAACCCAAGCAGCTAGACAGTATTCAGGACTGTTTTGTTTGATTGTTTTCACTGGAAGAAAAATATCTCTTCTCTCTGCATATTCTGGTTGTGCAAATCATCTATTCAAAGTCCTGTTCCCTGCCTGTAGTAACAACACATCAGCGGGAAGATAACTTCCACATTCAAGAGCCTAGCTTTGTTTCCAGAGAGGTCTGAGTTCGGAATTTCTGATCCACGTAGAGCTACAAGTACCAGATTTTACCGTTCGTTTTATTCCTGCAGTGAAATACACAAATTTTCTATTTACTATCTTCTGTTAAATGAGAAGTATATAATTCTATGACAGTGATCATAGAGAATTATATGTCATTAAGGAATGGGAATTAAAAATCTACTAGAAGATTTGAAGAAGGCTGTAAGCACCACACGATGAAACCACACCAGCATCCTTCCCCCTCCCTATTTCTAGGAGTCATTCTGGTTTGATCATCCACTAGAGTGGATCTGCAGCCACCAACAACTAGGTCAATAATACTTTACCCTCATGATATAAATCAGTGACCTATTCAAAGATATTCTCCCAGTTCAAAGTTACTCCAAATATGTTGCTGTGTCAACTCCACACTACTAGGTTTTGTCAGATTAGGCAGTGCCTCTCTGTGCAAGTGATCAGTGAGACTCTCCACGGCTGTCTCATCATCCTTTTCACCAGTTTCTCCTGCCCTCCCTCCTGGTCATCGATGCTGGTGATTGTTGGGTCTGAATGCTGCAGATTCCAATACAACATTTTGGTTTACCTTCAGACTCTAAGCTCAGTAATAGTTTTCCCAGCTTTCACCCAATTTCTCCACACATTTGCCTTCCTCAGAGCCTATTTTGTTTCACCCTTGGTCCTTCCTGTTGCTTCCACCATCCCATGCACCAGCAAGGTACCACCACAGCCCACGCTGGAGCCAGAATTAGGTGTTGCAGGTGAGAAGGTCATTTGGTAGGTGCTCTCCTGGCTCCCTCGTTTGTCATTTTCTGGGCAGCAAGTCAAGCCCCAGGCATTTTGCCAGCACACATGATGCTCTCCCGCCCCACCCTGGACCTCGTGTCTTCCCGCCTACCTCACCTCTGGAGCTGTGCCTGCGGCCGCACCCCTCACTACACCCCTGCAGTGGAGCCACTCCTGGTCCTGGCCCAAACACCTCTGTGTTAACCCCCTGGGCTGGGCTTCTCCTGCCGACTTCCCCCATGCATTCACCCAGAAGTGGAACCCAGACTGAGCCCATCAGGCTGCAGCGATTGATGGCTTGAATTTTGAATGCAGACAAAATGTATATATAGGTATGATTATAATTTATTCTGCGTGAGAAAAGAAGAGGGGTTGGGCTGCAACAATCTGCTTCTGTTCCAGGTAAGCATCAATCAGATCTCTAACATGTTATGGATTTTTAATTGATTTGAGGGTTGACATAGTGATATGCCATCACCAGACACTTCCCCAGACACTCAGGCTCCTTCAGGTGTTTCTCTTCTTGATGACTTTCACTGCAGGAGCAGCAGAACATGATCATCCCATGTATGGGGTCTGGCTGGGATGGAGTTAACTTTTTCCATAGCAGCTCATATCATTACTCAATTTTGCTACTCTGACCTAATCAATCCATGACAAGGGTTGATTGCAAAGGCACAGATTTATTTCTGCCTCCTTTTTGAGCATCTTCTGCCAAGGAAACTAAGGAGAGAGGGAAAAATTTTGCTGTTCTGGGTAGCAGGATTCAGCTCCTCCTTAGAAACAGCCTGGTTTTTTGTTACAATTCTTCCCAACCGCATCTCTGGACAGCATGTCTAGCTGCTAAAAACATCATGACATTTAAGATGATACAAAAAGCAGCTATCATCAGCAGAGGCTGCCCATTCAGGGGAGAGAAGTTAAGGGTGGTAGGCAGCTCCAAAGTCCCCCCACATTATTTATTTATTCAGCTGGGAGCTACACAACTACTTCCGCTGCTGCTGGCAGCTACTGCTGTTGCTGAGTAATAGTGTGTTACCCAGGTAATGCAACATGTTGTTTTTCAACATGCTAAAACACTTAGGTAGTGACTGCCAGAAGAAGGCAGCCAATCTATTGCCATTTTCTATTTCCTAGGGCAGCGACTGATCTCAAAAACAGGCTCTCAGATATACCAGCAGCACTATATAAGGATCTCTATAATGCAATAGGACTGGTATCAAAGGACTTGCAGGGTTGGCAAGTCCTTGCAAATTAGCTTGCAATACCAGATAGCACATCCATGACACATGTGGCACAAAATCATTGTTGTGAAATTTTGCTAATTTGGTAATGACTGTTACCATCTGATCATGTGGCAACATTTCCACCATCAAATCCAGCACAGCAAATGAACACGATTGTTTGCTGAACTTACACATCTTGGACAAATCACCTTGCCTTTAAGCCCCAGCCATTACTTAGGCTTTGACATCTTGGGTCTGTATTTTTCATTTGCTCTTTAGAAAGAGGCTTTTATGTAGTTCATGCGAACTGGTAAATAAAACGAGAAGCTAAAACTAAGTCATTTTGACAGCTCTTGTGCCATCAAAATGCTTTTACTAGCATTTTTATGCTAGTAGTTACGAAGTGAAACTCATCCTATCTTTATTGTGTTTAAAATGTGTGTGTAATTCTCTTGTCTGATTAAATAGACCTGTATAAGAATTTATGGATGGTATTACAGAAAAATTATATCATATATCAATTCATATTGCAGATGTAGCAATATATTAGAGACGCTGCTTTTCACACCTTCCCTGTGGATTATTGACACAATCTCCCTGTTTTTCATTATTCCTTATAAAAAAAAAAAGGAATGGATTACATAGCACGATCACGTCTACTGCACACAAACTCCATGCATCTTTCAGTGTGAAATACAAAGTCTGCAAGGTTCATTAACAAAGTGATAATTAGCAGGAAAAATACTAATGTAGTTAATTCAGTTGAACATGAAAAGCTTCTATATTCTGTGTCCCTTTGGGACACAGAGTTTCAGTTAGCCTGCACCAGATTTTCTTAACTACAGATAGACACAATTAGAACAATCCAAGCACAAATTTACCTATGAGGAGAGCACCAAAGGTGCTGAAGTTACCTTACTAGCACTACATGCTATCATCTTCAGTAGTCGCCATTGAAGAGCTCTGCAGAGCACACAGTTCTCCCTTACACATGTACACAGACTGACTATTCATAAGTGGCTGGATCTGGTGCTGTAATCAAAGCAGCCAGAATGTTTGAGTCCATAAAAGCTAGGAATGGCACAGCAGAAGAAGTGCTTGTTTAGCAAAAATCTCATACCACATGAATGGGTCAGGGAGAATAAAAGTAAACTCACTGATTTTGCATCACTGTTTCTAGCTTCTCAAAGCTGCTTATACCTCTCCATCTAGTTAAATCTTTTTTGACCAGCAGGTGCACTGGAGAGAGTCCTTTGTCTTCAGCCACTCCCATACTGATCCAGTTTTTTTAATTGAATCCTGTTATTAATATGCTGAGTTGTCAGTTTAGTTTTTAATATGTTTAAAAGAATCCTTCCAAGCTGACCTCTTTTGCCTTTACACCAGGGTTGTCAAGAAGGGGTTGGCTGGGGAACCTGTAGCACAGTTCTCAGCACAGAGCCAAAGAAAGCCTTCTCTCTCATGCTGCTCACACAGCTCTTGATAATGTTCTGGCTTCAGAATCTCAAACCTGTGTTACTTTGAAGCAGATTTGCAGGCAGAAATATAAACTGAAATAGAGAATAGAAGTTTAGAGTGTTCTCTCACTCTAAAGTTTGTAAATCTCACTCAGATGCTAACTCATTCCTTTGGCATAATTCCCTCCTTCCCTTCCTTCAAGACCTCTGTAAATATAAACTGTAAAGCCAGTTAGATATTTAGCATGAATTCAGCAAGGAGGAAAGAGAACACAAATAATTTGGCTTCATCTCTCCCACTAGTGCCAGCAGACATCTCTCCCACTAGTGCCAGCAGAGGCTCCTGTGTTACATGTCATAGTCATGTAAATGTATGCCTATTGCCCCCATTGAGATTAGGACTGGATTACACCCAGGCAGCACAGTAAATCTTCAGTGGTTTCATTTAGATAGCAATTCATTTTCATCACCTATAGTAGGCCCTTAAAGATTTTATCAGACTTTCCAACTACAACTCCACAGTACTGTCATAGTTTAAGCCCAGCCATAACTCAGAACCACACAGTCTCTCTCTCACTCCCCCCCTACGTCCGTCCCCCCCCCCCGCTCTCAGAGGGGTGGGGAGGAGAATTGAAAGAATGTAACTCCCACAGGTTGAGATAAGAACAGTCCAGTAACTAAGGTATAACACAAACCACTGCTGCTACCACCACCAATAATAATGATAAGGGAAATAACAAGGGAAGAGAATACAACCGCTCACCATCCAGCCCGACCGAGCAGTGATCTATCCTTTCCGGGTAACTCCCAGTTTACATCCTGGGCATGACGTGCTGTGGTATGGAATACATCCTTGGTCAGTTTGGGTCAGGTGTCCTGTCTGTGCTTCCTCCGCGCTTCCCCTCCTCCCTGGCAGGGCGTGAGGCTCAGAAAGTCCTTGGTCAGTCTAAACATTCTCAGCAGCAGCTGAAAACATCACTGTTATCAGCGCTGTTTCCAGACTGAAAGTCAAAACCACAGCACTGCACCAGCTACTAAGAAGGAGAAAAATGACTGCTACTGCTGAACCCAGGACAGGTACTCTGTATTATAACCAGTACAGTATTCCTGTTGTTATCTGAGGTCTGGCACTAAGGAGCTCTACAAAACTGACACTTCAAAGCAAGTTTTGGAGTTAGCACTTAAACAGAGTAGTAGGTAGGATCCAACTGGACTTTGCTTAATCATAGAATCATAGAATGGTTTGGGTTGGAAAGGACCTTAAGAACATCTAGTTCCAGCCCCCTACCATGGGCAGGGACACCTCACACTAAACCATGTCACCCAAGGCTCTGTCCAACCTGGCCTAAATATAATAAATATAATATTAATATATAATATATATAAAATATAATATAATATACATATGTATTAATCTATTACACTTATTAATTAAAGGGCTAATCATTCTGTGGAAGGAAAAACATCTGTAGTTTCTGGTGTTATTTATATTAGAATTATTAAAGACGTTTATCAGAAGGGATGATAAGTCCTCATACTGCTCACATTTTTAATTTAAAAGATGGAAAGAAAAAAACCCAGCTTAATTTACAAAAAATTCATTTTCAAAGTGCAACTTGTATTTATAGACTACACTTTCTCATTAAGCATTGGATATCCATTTCTCAATAAATTTAGTTAAGTATCCTTGATGAGAGAGTAAACAAAAGTAATTGACAAGCCTCATTAAATTCCTCTTCAAAGATATAGCTATTGACTTCAATGGAAGAAGAATCAAACCCTAAATTTAGGAGCTGAATTGTTCAAGATTACAACACTTGTTTTAAAGCCTGAGGACAGTTTGTTCATTTTTATACTGTATTGGTATTCTTCTTTTATAAAGTGTACAAACAGGTGGGATGGGATTCCTTTCACCTAACTTTAGACATACACAGTGTACAATTCAGAGCTGGTCATGCCAGGTTCCCTTTATATTCAATGGAGAGAAAGAGCCTCTTTTAAGGCATGATTCATCTGACCTATTTTAGTTGTCTACTTTAGAATGAGATAAATTGTGTACTATAAGCATCTGGTTTTCTTCATTGAAAAGAGTAATTAGACACACTTGTTTAAAGGGAGCTGTCTACACTGCAAGTGTTTACATTTAGCAAAATTAATACTTTCTTTAGCAGCTGAAGATATTGAAACTTGTCAATTTGTGTAGAGGAGGATTAGCTAGTGCATTGAACTGAAGCGCAAATGTGTCTTTTACCTGATCTACCGGGTGAACTTGCTTGTTCTAAAAAACCAAGTGTAAAACATTTTTTAGTCAATAATACTCTTCATGTTTGTTCTTCTGGTGTCCTATATTCATAGTTGATCAACATCAGTACCCACTGATATTTAAAAGAATGTGAATGAGCTGCTTCTCCAGTTTCCACTGTTAGGGGTATTTATGCAAACCAAGTAGAGTAAGGATTTTTCCTTATTCCAGTGAGCCTTCTGCAATAAAAGCATGCTTGGAGTTAAGCACTAAAAAAGATCACAGAATTATGTATGATATAATTAAGTTCTAGACAATCTGCTTCTTAGCTGGAACAGAAGGCATTCTCACTCCACAATTTATATTAATTTTCCCTGGTATATTAACAGAGGCATTCTGATTTTGCTATATCATCGTTGCTGTATCTTGTCCTCCAAAACACAGCATGTAAATAAAACCAGAGTTTTCCCAGGAGCATTAATAACTGTACTTGCTTCAGGGTTTGCTCTTGGCTCAAACAATTTAACTAAATGTATCAAGTTTTTCTGATATGCAACTTTATTTTAGCTCGTGATATTTTTATTGTTTCATTTATTTTAACTTTCTTAATTAAATTAAATTTGAAGTAATATTTTTTTGTCAGATTTACTACCTTTCTTCTTCACCTGTCACTGGAAATTATTAGATTCTAAGGACACCAATCACTGTTGCTGATAGTTACTATCGCAGATAATCTGGTTATTATTCTCTTGTCTTTCTGAAGTTGAAGCTGTTTCTGTCAGGCTATTTCTGTAGTCTGTTGAGAACTGTCTGAATAGCTGCTCTGCCCTCCAGCACACAATCTTCTCCTCATCATTGAACATCACATGCTAATATAGTAAGGATGCATGCCATCTCATCATTCAGGTCATTAGTGAAGAAGTTAAACAGTATCAGGTTCATTATCAAACTTGGAGAAATACCACTCCTAACTGGCTGCCAGTTATATTTTCAGCTACTAACAAGAATTCTTTGAGCCTGATGGTCCAGACATTTCTTCATCAACCCGGTAGTCCACTAATCCTGTTCATGTCTGGATTAAAAGAAGAAAAAAACCTCAGGAATGTCTTATCTAAGACAAGAAGCCTCCTGCAGACAGATAAACCACATATTCATGGCTGCAGTTATGGATCTACCTGTGTGGCAGGGGAGATATTAGGGACAAATCTCTAACACTGATTGAGGCATTACTGTTCTTGAAGAATGCCTAGCTCAGGCTGCAGAGCCAGTCCAGTTCATGGTCCATCCAGAGGTGATGGTACCCTACTCTGAGGCCATCTCCCCTGGTTGCACATACATGGTCTCCAGGTATGTTCATTAGAATATGCAAAATGCTTATACTGGTTCAGACCATGTGTCCATCTGGCTCAGTGTCCTGTTGCTGTGAGTGACCATAAGCAAATGCATAAGGAAGAACATGAATGGGGCAAGAGTATGTGAAGCTCTCTCAAAATGTATCTGTTCTCAGATCAGGGTTTTTCCTGAGTGTCTTATTTTTATTAAATAATCTTGAATGAACCTCTCTTTTAATTACTTCTACAGTCTCCGCTTGAGGTCTGTTGCATCCATAAAATCCTTTAATCCTTTGGCAAGGAGTTGCACAAGTTCATCTCCTTTTGTTTGCACTTAAATCAGCTTCTATTAGCTCCATTTGATGGCCCTTCATTCTTGTTTCTTGAGGAAAAGCCGAAGTCAATTCCCTTCTACCCTTTCGATGCCATATGGAAATATAGAATATATAGAATTTTGTATTCTAGTTCCATCATCTATAGAGAGTATATGTAAACACATATTCAGAATATATAGTTTAATTTATGTTCATATTGTACATGAGTAATTTAATCTATATTCCATGCAGAATTGCATATTCCTGTACAACCTATAGGCAAGCCATAAATTTATTTTTCTTTCCTAATAAATTCTGATATTTGGGTTGCTTTTCTGATGTTTTCACAGGTCAGACATATCATAAAATGTTCGCTTCCAAATGGCAATAGTCAACTCAGTCAACATCTTAAAGCTAGCTTATACATGAAGTTAGGATTTTTTTTTCCTAGTCATAGGAAAAACATTTCACTCTGTCTTTCAAAGACCTCGTGTGGTCTCTCACAGCCTGCCTTTGTCTTTACTATCCGAATATCTTCATATCACAAACTTTCATTTCACACCAGTAAACTTTCTCACCTCACTGCTCACTTCTTTTCTCGGTAATTAAGAGTGTAATGAACAACACAGATTTCAGCACAGAGCTCTGAGAAACTCCAGTGGTGACTTTCCACAGCTGTAATAAGTAAGGAGTCCTCTTATTCTCTGTTTCCTAACTTGTAACCTGCTATTTACCCACAAAGGGACCTTTTATTTCATCTCATGACTACTAAGGTTCCTTGGAACCTATTGATGATGGTACTGTCAAAAGTCCACAAAAGTCTAAGCAGATCAGATCAACTCGGCCGTCTTTGTTCTAATATTTGTTGACATCCTTCAAAAAGAGAATTTTAAAGACTTTCATTTTTAGACACCACACTGACTCTTCCAAGGTAACCTGTATGAGCCCAGGTAACCAGTCACTCTGCCCTTTATTATAGTTACCATAAATTTGCCCAGAGATCTGATGCATAATCCTGTAATTCCCTGATTCTCCCTGAAAACTCTTTTACGGCTGGTATCCATTTGCCACACTCCAGCCCTCAGGTATCAGTCATCACGGAATTGTCATAGAATGGTTTGGGTTGGAAGGGGCCTTAAAGCTCATCCAGTTCCAACGCCCCTGCCATGGTCAGGGACACCTTCCACTAGACCAGGTTGCTCAAAGCCCTGTTCAACCTGGCCTTACAGTGAGCAGTTACAGACTACGGTAAGTCTTCCTAGAACCATTGGATGAAATAACTTCCAGTATTGGTGATTTGTTAATGTTCCTGCTGCCAATTTGTCACAATCTCTTTAGTCATTTCAGTTTCAGTCAGCTCCTCTTCTGGGTATTCTGGCATGTGGGTTTTCCTAGTTTCTTCCGCAGTGAACATCTATTTCTTCTCTGATGAAAAGGTCTTCTGCTCTCTGGAGCACTTCTTTTATACCTAATCACTGATCAGCCCTATGGACTGTCCTGGGTTCAGCAGTAGCAGTCATTTTTTCTCCTTGGTAGCTGGTTAAGTGCTGTGTTTTTGACTTTCAGCCTGGGAACAGCGTTGATAACACCGACGTTTCTAGCTACTGCTTAGAATGTTTACACTGACCAAGGACTTTCAGAGTCTCATGCTCTGCCAGGGAGGAGGGGAAGCTGGGAGGAAGCAGAGACATGACGCCTGATCCCAACTAGCCAAAGAGGTATTCCATACCACAGCACATCATGCACACTATATATAAACTGGGGGCAGTCACCCAGAAGGGCTAGAGCACTGCTGGGGTGAGGCTGGGTATTGGTTGGTGGTGAGTGGTTGTATTCTCTTCCCGTGTTATTTCCCTTGTCATTGTTACTATTGGCGGTAGCAGCAGTGGTTTGTGTTATACCTTAGTTACTGAACTGTTCTTATCTCAACCCATGGGAGTTGTATTTTTTTTTTCAATTCTGCTCCCCATCCCTCCAGGACCTGAGGGAGGAAGGGGAGGGAGTGAGTGAGAGACTGTGTGGCTGAGCTTAAACCACGACAGGACTCTCAGATGAGCTTTGAAGGGTTTGAAGAAGGTTTAAAGAACCTTTAGTGCTGTTTAGAGTTCTTTAGCAAGTTGCTCCTCCCAGAAGTGGTTGGTTGCTTTTTTTAGTCTGCTTAACTTTATTTTTATGTTATCAGCAAGGGCTTATGGATTTTTGTTTTCTTCATTTGGATATGACTTCAGTGTTTCTAAGGTTGCTTTCATGCCTCTAATAACATCTCTTCCTTATTGTTTAGTCATGCCTGTTTCTTTTACCTTTACTCAAGCCTGTCTTAATAAGTTGCATGCACTGGCATATAACCTTAATAAATTGAATGCATAATTCAGCTGTGTCCCAGGTATTGGCCTCTGGTGATTATGTTTATGTGCATATATTAGTTAAAGAGAAAGAGAAGGTTACATAGTTTCTGCCAAGAGAGCAGACATTACATGCTATACTAGTCAACCTATGGCTCTGACAGTCAAGATATCAGACCTATAATAAAGCAGAAATCCTACATCATTTCAACAAAACACGTTCCTCCTCCCATTCCAAGCAGTGCTCCTATACTCCAGAGATGTACAGGTAATCACCTTCTTCATATGCCTCTCCAGGCCACAGCCCTCTGCAGCAACCCTGTAAAATTCCAACCCATCTTGCCCTGTGAAGGATCCTGCTCACAATCTTCCCTCCTCTCCAGTCTGGAGAAAATGCAGTCCCAATGGGTATTCAAAATTAAATTAGTGATTAACTGAATACTAAAAGCAAGAGAGGAAGAAGGACAGCCTGCTAGTCATAAGCAAAAAGCAAAAGAAAGGGGTGTCATGGAGTCATTGTCCAAAGCAGCACCAAACACACTGAGAGCAGCATCACAATGTGCGAGGGTCAGACTGCAGCCACTATTTCAGAGATCTCTCTTATGGTCACTTTTCCTTGCTGTCATGAAGTGTTAATATGCTTTTAGGATCTCACTCTAACCTTTTTTCTGGCAAGCAAAAAACAAATCATACTTTGCTATGATGCCCTTTTGTCATTCTAAGGGATCAAGAAGTCTATTTCCAGCAGAAACAGCCCTCTACTGGAAAAAAAATGAGGAGTTTGTATAGACAATGTATGGGGTTAGGATGAGACATAGAAGCAGCAGCAAGCAGTACTTGTGGGGAAATCTGCTGTGTTGGTGGGGCAGAGTCTAAAAGAGGGGGAATGGAGCAGCCCACACTCAAGGGATTGGGTGGAAAAGAAAAGCTGGTGAATGAAACACTCATTGAGAGGAGGTGCTTGAGGAAATTGTGAAAAGGAGCAGTCTGCAGCCACGCAGGATGCAAGATGTGAGTTGTGAGTGTGGTGTACCTTGAGGATTGTCTTTCCCTGTGGGAGCAGGCCTACCGCCTGTGGTGGTTTCAGGGTGGACAGCAGTGGCCCACGCTCTGCAAGCTGCTCAGCCCGGTCCTGACTCCCTCCTTGCCTCAGAAAAGGCTGTGTGGCACACCAACTGCTATAATAACATGAAGGGCATTTGGATGCTGACATCCATAGCAATCTTCAAAGTGTATCACTTCACAGTTAAAAAGCCTAAATGAAAGTCCAAAGCTTCTTTGAAGTGGGAGCTGAAGGCCCTACTTCAAAGGTGAAAGATCCTGGAGGACACTCACTGCTCAGTGGAAATGCCTACCTGTGGCAGTGGGAACCCTGCACGGAAGACACAGTGTCCCTGAAACTCAGTTGGACCTCTAGCTGATAACTTAATACACATAAATCAATAATGACTGCTGGAGCAAACTGAGATATAACTGACAGGCTTCTTAAAAAGAGGGAGAGGCACTGCTTTTTTTCTTACCAGTAGTACGATCAAACTATTTTAGACCTAGGTTAGTGTTAGAAATATTTATTTCAAACACAATAAACAGATTTAATATCTTCTAAATGAAAGATGCTTCATATTAATTCTTTGCCTTGCTGTGAAGCCTTTTTCACTTAATGCAGGGAGTTAATTAAACTAGTCTTCACTAATCTGTGTGACAACTTACACAGTAATTAGTTCAACAGGAATAGACAAGACCTTACAGTTCTTCCAAGCCTCAAGGCTGATACGAGCCCTAAGGCAAATTATTACAAGATTGAGCCAACCCTGCTGCACATTCCCCTCAATTCCCGAGCTACAGATCAACTTTTAGAAACAGCCCCTTTGGCTTTCTGGAGTCCTACACTTTGAAATTCTCCACTGAGAGTAAGTGGCATTAACACCACCCATTAGTACAGCAGTATTTGTGAAATGCAGTTTTTGAAGAAGTTGCCCTATAATTAAGGTATGTGTGTCAGCATCCTCCTTCAGTGGCATTGGAAATTAACATTACTAATAGACGTCTCATGTCTGCAGTCTCTCATGTGCTAGGAGCATATGGCCCTCTGTTTCAGGTTACTAAACAGAATAAATGCAACTTATTTACAAGAAAGCACTTCTGTATCTTCCTGGAACAGCTGTTAGCTAAAAAACATGGGAGAAAAATTAGAGCGTGTATCCTGTCCTAGGTTTATGCAACACAAATTATAGCACGTAAAATGCTCAGGAATCTAAATACTTGAATAGAGGCAGTGTTTCCTTGCCATCATGATCCATACATGAAAAAGGTATAAACTTTATAGTGGGGTGGTGAAATGAAGAGACAGAGAACTGGTTATCTTTCACAAAATAAACTCCTGGTAGAAGGTTCCATACATAGCAGCTGTTTCTAGTCATGATCCAACACACATTTTGTGACGCTGATATAACATATCGGAGATGCTGTGTAAAATGGAAGTCCTCTTACCATACAAGATGGCTATGCCCATTTCCCTAAATATTCTGGATGAAAGCCATTGCAATAGCAACCACCATGATGTCTGGCAGCATCTCTTTAAAGCTGCTAGAGTACCTGCTTGTCAATCTTCTGATTAATTCCATCACTTGGTACAGAATGAAAAACTTATTTCTTTATTATTACCTGAAAGACTCTACATTGCTCACGTATTAAATGAACATCTTGTCCCTACTCCCCTCTGCACCGAAAATATTCCAACATACATTTTGGCAATGAAAAAGGCACTAATTAATCAGATTGCTAGCAACAAAAAAAAGAAAGGATGACAAAAACTTAGAAATACAATTCCATTCTTGGCTTACATGCAGGATAAATACATTTATAGGTAAGAAAATTTATGGGAGAATGTCACCTTTTCTTTGTAAAGTCTGTAGTACATAAATTCCTTTGCAAACTTGTGAGAACATGCACATCCTTCCTATGTATTCTGTATGTATATATTAATTTTCTATCATAGAACAGTTTGGGTTGGAAAGGCCAGCCCCCTGCAATGGGCAGGGACAGCTTCAGCTAGATCAGATTGCTTAGAACCCCGTCCAACTCGACTTAGATGTTCTCACAAAAAGTTAAGAAACCGCAACATTACCAATAAGATAAACTTGTTTTTAAGGCAAGAGTGGGCATTCATGAGGTTCACTGCAATGGACGTACAGGAAATAAGTGTTATCACATTCCCTCTCAGCTCTGAGAGCAGATCCAGCATGATGCAGAAGCATCATGAGCAATTGCTTCCCAAAAGCTGCAGATGCCGAGCAGAAAGGGAGAGCAACATCTCAGCCACTGGCTGGGAGAGTCTTGTGGAGACCTCCATAGCTCAGCTTCTGCTGGTAAAACAGTCCCACCATGATGATCAGCGCAACAGAAGGGGGAGGACAGAACATTCTCTTTAAAGAGAAGTTCTGTAACCTCTGAGTACATCAGTGATGGCTGTGGATCTTGCAGCTTTAGAAATAACATGCTTAGACTTTACCCAGAAGCATCGCCTATACTGTATTAAAAATTTGCTGTGTCTTTGTGGGAGACACCTCCTTTTGACATCTTCTAAACATCACCATTCTTCACAGCTTTCATTACAGTTTCACCAGCTGTGTCACAGCCTTGTTTTTGTTGTTTGGTCACCAGGAATCAGGCAAGTTCCTCTTTGGGCCAGAAGCTACATCAAACCGAGGGACTTCCTGCAACCCGTTATTCCAGCTGGGTTCTAAGCTCTTTGCTTCCGCTTGCAACACACAACTTCCTAGTGGGGCAGCATCCTTCCTTAGGCCCCACGTCAGCCTGCTGCGGGGCTGGACGGCAGCTGCGTGCAGCTCAGCCCCGCTTTCACTGCACACTACGTTTACACTGAGTCACTTTTCCATAACAAAAATTGTGGTTTATTTGCTTTCTCCATCTGCAGCCTGGTCCTGAATAAAGCCCTTCTTTGGCAGAAAAATTGCGCAGATCACTTTACTGCCTATACAATCGACACAGCATACCCGACAAGACACCTGCTTTAGAGAGATACATGTTGGTGCTGCTCCCACCAGCAGAGCTGAGCTGCCTTAGCGCCGTTAGAATGAAATGAGGATGAAATTACTTCTGAACTATGGTTATAGCACCCAAGTCAAGGACTTCCGTTCTCCACTATTTCTTCTTTAAGGGAAAACCTTGAAGGATAGCAAAGATAACACACTGCCCCGTTTTTCCCGCTTGGAAAAGTTATCCCCTTGCCTCCACTCCGCAGGACTATCAGCACGTCCCCCTGCCGCGGCAGGACGCTGCGGGACCCGCGGGAGTGGAACAGGGCGCTCGGGCGGCGGGGCCGCGCTCCGGTGCCGCGGATGAGCTGCCGGTGCCGGCGAGCAGACGCGCGGCGGGCTCCGGGCAGCACCCGCGGCGTCCCGCAGCGACCCCCGGGCAGGCGCGCGCTCCGCCTGGCAGAGCCAAGGCGAACCCCCACCCGGCGCTCTGAGCGAACGCCTCACCCAAGCGCCGCCGAGGGGGCGGGCACCGGGCAGCGGCTGCTCCCGCCCCGCCCTGCCCCGCCCCTTCTGCCGCTCCGCGGGGTGTTGCCCGATCCGCGCCGGGGCGGCCGCGGCTCCGGCTCCGGCTCCCGCCGTCCGGGGTGAAGCGCGTCCCGCCGGTGCCGGCCTGCGCGGTGCGCCCGGGGCTCGGCCATGCTCGTCTCGGTCCAGGCTCCCAGGGGGTCAGCGCTACCCGCCTGCCTCCGCCCGTCCGCCCGGAAATAAGCAAAGCCATGACCGCAGCGCCTCAGGGGCCAGATCTCAGCTTTTTAAAGGAGGAGGAAGCCCGCGCGATTTTTGAGGTGCTGCAGAGGGACTCGGAGCTCCGGCGGGCTGAGAAAGACAGAGTCAGGTACCAGGCTGAACACCCCCGTCCGTCGGGGTTGCGAGGGGGAGCGACGGGCGCACGGCCCCAGCCTGAGGGGGGAGACCCGCTGAGAGGAGCGGGAGAAGGAGAAGGGTCGCCGGGCGGGCGGGCGGCCCCCGCGAGGCAGGGCACGCAGGAGGGCCGGGTTCTCTGCCGGAGGCTGCTTGGCCCTGCCGGGGTATCTGCAGCATAGGGACGTTTGTGAAACGCGTGTTGTGACAGAGACGGCTCTGAGTCACGGCTGCTGCTCCCCGCTGCTCCTCTCCTTCCCCGAGGAGGATGTGGAGGGAAAAGCCACTCCTGCCTTTCCCCGTGTGGCTGGCAGAGGGTTAGGCTAGATGCTGGTATCCGGGAAAGAGACAGCGGTGGCAGGGAAGTTTTGCGGGACGTTGGGGGAACCGTGGCAGCTCTGCAGCCCTCGAACAGAGCCGGAAGCCGATCCTGTCAGCTTTTGGAAACCAAGCCAGGCACTGACCTGGCTGAAAGGTTGTTCCCAAAACTCTTTCAAGCTACTTAACTGAATTCCCTCCTCACAGTACCTTACATGACCCATATGGAGAAATAGAACATCCTTGACCTTGTTTCTAGCTTGTATCTCCTCTGTGTGCAGTCACCGAAACTCTTTGTGTTGCTAGTGAAAGCAAAGGTCGAGGACGTAACAAAAATTATGCTGGGAAATGAGCCGTTTATTATTAAAGGATATAATTTCTTCCTGCAAATGAGACTTGAGGTACCTTGTGGGCAGTCTGCAAGTAAGAGCTAGTGTCCTTTCAGATTCACAAGTGGGCACTTTTCACAAGCAATGCTTTCGTGTGAGATGTAGAAGGAATGTTAATGAGTAACTTTTCTGTCAAGTGGATTTTTGTATTGTGCTTTTTTTATTTCACTCAAGTGGCTTTTATGATGGGCGTGGTTAAACATTAGATGTCAACACTGACTTTCATCCAAAACTTGTCTTAGCTTTCTGCAGCATGTGAACCTGGACTGAGTTAAGTTTAGCAATTTCTTCCATAACTTGGCATCACCTTTCTTTGTTTGGTTGATTTCCCATTATGACCCCCAAAAAAGAGGAATATTTTGCTGGATATCAAGAATTATATGGCTGGATAGTTGCAGATTTAAAACCCTGGGAGAAACTACAGCGGAAGCAAATGCAATGAGGCTTCTGGTGCCATAGAGAGGCTTGTGAAACAATAGCTTGTTCTTGAACTTGAGGCTTTCACCTTCTCTCAAATTTGTATTTGTTTCTCTGTCTGTGTGTTTGTCTGTGAACTTGGGACCTGCTAAATAAAAGTGGCCTCTCTTTGTGCAAAAGCAGTCAAAATAAACATGATATAATAGGACGCTTCTGGTGATTCTGTACTGAGATGGAGCTACTTTAAATCTCAGTTGAAGAGGCATTTAGAAGTTGAGCAGAAGATAGATGAAATGTTCATGACTCAAGGGTGCCATAGTGAAATCTAGGTTAAACCCTGTTTCTGTCAAAGGCTTTATATGTGTGTCCTTGGGCAAGTTTCTTAATCTCTCTTGGGTCTAATAAAAATGCTTGCTTTCTCACTCCACTTGTCTACCTGGTCTTATTTAGATTGTAAGCTCTTCAGGCCAGGGGACTGTCATCAGGAGCAGACAGCTTCCAGGCTGTGTGGATTTGCCCTGTGCTACTATAATCTGAGTACTAACAACAGTGATCACCCTGGAGGCCCAAATCCTGCAGTTCCTTTATGACCACAGTGAGCTTCAGAGACTCTAACCCAAATTGCGTTTGCTCCTGTTGGTCCCATGTGCCTGCCCCTTGGCTCTGTCACTTATTACTGTTATTTTGATAATTAACTTTGTACATATTTTATTTTCAGTTCAGAAGTTTTAAAATAAAAGCACTGTGGCAGCCTACTCCTGGGGTGCTTTCCAAGGGTGATTTTGAAGCTATTTGATTCATGCCGCCAATCAAATGAGGCATATAGGAGATGCTGTGGAATGGAAGGAGTCTCATCAGTACTACCTTTTTGCATGAAGTCACTGAAGTGAGTTGTCCCCCAGACTGCTCTTGAGCATGGTTTTGGAAAGAGCTAGTTGGATCTGGGCAGGGCCAGGGAGCAAGTCAGTAATAACCAGTGTGCTCGCTGGTCAAGTTTGTTCAGTGACCATCTTTATTTACAATACATCATATCCCTGTATAGACCAATCTAGGCTGGATTGACAGGGAATGAAGCATTTGCTGGCAGACCACAAGTCAGGTGCTAATGACTGCGCTGATCTCATGTGTGCAGTTTAATGTCATACGAGCAAGCACATACGTGTCTGCAAATCTCTCAAAAGATCAATGAAAAACTGAAATCCATTCCCACATACAACTCTAGAATCAAAAAAACAAACCAGGAGCGGGTTTTTCTCCTTTTGCAAGCTTAATTTGTTATATAAAAAAATGTTAACACCAGTTAATTTTGAACAACAAAATTAGAAATAAGATCAAAAGATGAAACCTGACATCCTGCATGGCTTGTCATGTTCAACGAATGACAGCCATGGTTCAAGGGAGCAGATTTTCACATAAACACAAATGTGTTGCTATGCAGCATGAAATACTGGCCTCCTTCAATGAATTGTAACAGTAATTGTTTCCAGACAAATATATATTTTATTCTTTTCTTACTGCTTAGCACCGCGTCTCTATTCGCTCAGACAGCCCACACCTTCGTGAAATTCAATGCATTTTGGGGGCATTCTCTGGGAAAAGACCAGTTGCTTTATACAACCCTTCTCCATCTCCCTTTCTCTTTCTTTCCATAGCCTTTGTGTGGAGCAGAAATGTGTGACTTACGTGGTCAACTGTGCACATTTGTGGGCCCCACTTTGTGCTGCCTCTCCCTGTTCCTCCTGATGCTCCAGCACATCCTCTGGGTACCGTTGGTCCTTTCTCAGTTCCCTTGGCAGGCTTCAGACCTCTTCAGACTGGCTTGGAGGGCATTTCAGTTTTTGCTTCCCTTTTATGCAGAAATGAACTGTGTGACCTGTTGGACCTTCATTTGCTCGCGGCACTGACAGGATGAGAAGCTCCTAATGCGCCCCGGGCTGCTGGTTCCCAGGACCGCGGTCGTCCTCTTGTTTTCTCCTTACCAGCGCCCTCTCGTGGCTCGCCTCAGCAGTACCTTTGAAGAGCCCCAGCAAACCAGTTTACCTGGCTCCTGCTCCCACGAAACAGATTGAGAGAGGCAGCAACAGTCAGCTTTGGCATAACTCACATGAGTGTTCACTGCCATATACACTGAAAAATAATTTAGAAACTTATTAATCACATAGTTAATAATTTAAAAGAAAAAATGCACATTAGTTTTGAATTTGGGTAATGCCCAGCTTCAGTATTTTTTCTTGTTCATTTAAACCCAGCCTCATTCATAATATCAACTTGGAGAAAACTTCATTTATCATAAGCATTAGTGTGGGATTAAAAATGGAATATAGTCTGTAGATCAATATACATGCATTGTTCCATACGAATAATAGCAATGTTAAGACAGAAATCCAACTTAAGTCACAAAATACTATTTTAGTAAGCCTGGTTAATGAAACTGATGATTTTGTAGATGCTTGTGGAAGAAGGTTCCTGCTTCCAAATATTTCAATTGCTCAGAAGTAACTGACCAGGAAGTTAGATGCCCAGGAGGAGATAGAGAGGAATCCATGTTCAGAGGGTAGTATCATGTTCAGATGGCTCCTGAACAATTCAGTTTCCATAAGGACACAGAGAACACTTGCTATAGGCACAGTTATTAATACCACAGGTCAACTTCCCATATGTAATGAAATAGGCCTGAAAATAATGATATAAAAAATCTCAGTTCTTAATCGATTTCTGGCTTCCAGGCTTCAGGGTGCACCCGGCTCATGTTCTCAAGCTTTGTTCTGTAGCTGCCAGGGACAGAGATGAAAAAAGAACTGACAGCTGATATTTGCATGCAGAGCCCCACGTCCCAAAGGCTTAACAAACCTGTAGGTGCTTCTCTTTTCTGTCCTTTCCCAAAAAAGCCTATGGAGAAAGGCGGCAAGGGAGTCTGGCTGCTTCCCATCTCTTCAGAACAGCACTTCAGAGCCTCGCAGGTAGCAGAGGGACTGTCAGTCCCATAGGAAGATTCAGCAGCAGTAGGGCATGAAGCTGTGGGAGACAGAGGTGGAGCTGCTGCCTTTTATCTCCGAGGCAGCTCCTCCCTCTGCGGTGTGGAAAGGCGGACAGTGCCCAAGCAGGTGTCTTTCCGGTCAGCTCCGGGGCCCCAGTGCCTCAGCCTGTCAGACCACTGAGTGCAGAGATGTACCTCCACCACTGAAACAGCACCAGGGCACAGAAAAAGCAGCTGAGAGGAGAGGAGCCAGGAGACCTGGAGCCAGCCACTTAAAAGAGGCAGCAGGTAGGGGGCTGTGGTAAGGGAACTGGCAGCTGGTACATTTGCGGGTTGTCCAAAGAATGAACAGTTGGGAGGTACAACAGAAGAGCTGTGGATAAATAGGGGATCTAAATGGGCAGAAGAGCTCTGAATCCTTTAATTACTAACTTTTATTTAGGAGATTTGTCTATTTTATATAATGCTCCTATTATGACTATATAAAATAGCCTTGTGTCAGTTTATTAATCCTTGAGAAAAAGGGACATACTGTTTTCTTCACTTTCAAACAAGACACTGGAAATAACTGAGAGAGTGAGCCACTGAACAGGGAAATGAGCCTACCTCCCTGAGTAGCACTTCACCTGCTAGATCGTGTTTTGAGAACTAACTATGCCCATATTGTGTAAGAATTTTTTAATTTATTCAGTAGGAAGAATGTGAAAAAAAAAATTACCAACTCCAAAACATATCTTAGGCATCAGCCACTGTCTTTGAGTAGGAATTGAAAAAAAGAGGAAAGGGAAATGGAGCTTTTTGGGAAAGAAGAGCACGCATTCCCTGTGCTTTAATTTGTTTTGCTTACTTCCAGGTTGATTTATGCTTTTTTATTATTATTTATGTAGTATCTATGACCTATGACAGACTTATGACTGTGAGAATAGATGGCAGCAAAGGAGAGGTTTGTTTTAATTCATCCTTAAATTTAAAGGTGAAAAGCAAAAGAAATTAATTGGAAGGTACAGTCAGCACCACTCACTGCTCCTCTCCTCGTGACCCATTAGCAACGTATGATTCTTGTGGGAAAGATGAATCCCCTCCTTACTTTCTTTTAGACAGCTTCTACAACAAATCATTTCGATGTAGCTATTTGTTACAGGAACATTACTGTTCTTACAGCCTTATGGCAGATCCTTTACCAAGTCCATTGTTGCAATTAATTCCTTGTATTCTCTTGACTGACATTTACAGTCATGGGTCTGGCAATAGAAGGTGGGAATTAAACACTGCCTGAGGAACGTATTTTTTTGCCTTTTTCCATACTCATAAACTTGGGAGGAGTTGTTGCAGACATACTCAGTGCCCTCTTGATGCTTCAATGATTTTGTCTTGCTTACAGTTTGGGGGTCTGACATTGCAGCCTTTATTTTGGTTTATTTGCAGAAGTAGTCCTGTTGACCCTCTGGAAGCCTCCTGGAGACTAGGAATAACTTACTGGGTGTAGAGATCTAGATTGAGGGCCCAACTTCTTATAATGATGAAGACTTTTTAGAATCAACTCCAAAATACCCATAAGCTGCAGGAGTGAGGAGAGCAAGCAGGATACCAGGACAGCACCACTTGTGTGTATTGTTGTTCCAGTGGAGCTCCCTCCCTGAACAAAGCATTAATAAAGAAATTCTTTCATAAGAGATACTCCACCCGGGATGTTTCATGGCACAAGTGCTCTTGTTTGTGGAGGTGATATTACTGTTATTTACTGCTGATACTGTGCCAGGGCATGTTTAGTGGTTTGTAAACACTTATGAAAACAGGGCCTTGAAGCCCTGAAGCACTAATATGCTAAAGAAATGTAAATAGAAGCAAAAAAATGTCAGGGAAGATTGTGATTTTAAAACCTTTAGTTGTTTCGGTAAATGAAAATTGGCCAGGCTTCAAGAATAAATAAGTCAGACACAACAGTACATTAACTAATAAGTGGACATTAACTAATATTAACCTTAACTAACATTAGCTATCGAGTAGACAGTCAATATTGGGAGTTATTCTCGAATAGTGAATGCAGAACAGTCCAATTTTGTTAGGTTTTCTGAGGAATTGTGACCCAGTTATGGACTTTGTAGGAAGCACTTTGTAGGGAGTCTGTGCACTTCCCAGGTTTATCCTTTCCAATAGCAATGTCTCTATGCTCTCAACACCCTCTGTCTCCTCCATAATTCAAGTGCAGAAGTTAAAATAATAATTGACATTAATGGGAATTGGAAATGGCCATCAGGTGGAAGAAGACAGCTTCCCATAATAAATAAGCAAAAAGTCATGGAGATGCATGGAGGACTGTCTGAAATGCTGAAAACATCAGCAAAGTATGTTCACTCTTGCTTTAACTCAGCTTCCTAATATGTATCTGTTAAAAGGTGTTTGTAATGCCAGTGGCATGTGCGGTAGAGTCACTGGGGCTCTGGAAGGTAATGGCAGTAAAGTTTAACACGCACTGCCAGGCACTGCTGTAAGGAAAGGAATAACTATCAGTCTGCAGCAAGTAGCCTTGCAAGGACCACAGAAATGTTTTCAGGTGCTGACAGCTTCTACACAGTGTGACCCAACACCTTCAAGTCCTGAACATATTTCAGATATGTGAAATTGGTTGTGCCAGGAAGTCAAAAAGGTGCTGCACAGGAACATGTCTGATTCATACTCAAGAGTGGCTGGATAGCTCCCCCAGTGCTGGCATAGCCATGCTCCAGTAGTGTGTTCAGGTTATGTGTGTCTTGTAATTCTGTCAAAGACTGTAGCACGTGCTTTCCATGGTATAGTCCAAAGCAGTGGACTTTTGCTGGGTTTGGCCCCTGCAGTACTTCAGATTCTTGGGTCCATCTAGACATGCCGCACTTGCACCTCTTGGAGAGACCTGGCTAATAGCTGAGAGCAAAGCTTGTTTGGTTGTATGTCAAGACTTCAGCAGATGTTGATTGGTTTGTATCAGGAACTGTTTTGACAGCATTTGAAAAATGTTGCATGCGTCCATCTCCTTTTCTTCCGTAAAGTTTAGGGTTTGCCAGTGGTTTGTGTGTACTGAATTTAATCATCCTTTAAAATCTTTTTGCTCTTCGAATCTACTTTTCAAATCAAGTGGAGTTTGGCGCAACAAAGTTTTGAGCTTTGGGCACAGAGACCCCTTTTCCTTCTGTGTTCCATAACTTTAACATAGTACTATATAGACTGAGGAGTGACCTCAGTTCAGCCTTTCCTGTACTTGTGTTAAATTGAAAAATAACTTCATTTCCTGGGCCTGATGGTCCTAAAAGTTTCACAGCTTACATATTTCATGTGAGAAATGCATTAAAGCAAGTAGGGAGAAATTGGGACTTTTTCCTGAGGATTTGTGCATCTGAATGTTCACATGAAATGTATTTCTAATCCTTCTTTGCAGCTGGATTATTATGTTAACACTGTTAAATGTAACAAGCTGTATTTCAATGGCTGCATTTTATATTCCTACCAGAAACTATGTTTTTTTATCAGAAACAAATAGGTATATGTACTGGTACCGTGCTGTGACCAAACACATCAAAACCACAAGACAAAAGCTAAGAGTAAATGATGAAAAGTGTGGTCTGTTTACACTTTATAAATACACGTAAATTACAGCTTAATTTGTGGTTGGAATAATTGAGGAACTGCAATATTTCTGCTTGCCATATCTTTGAATTTCTAGGTATAGGGGCCTGAGTGCAGAGCTGCAACCGAGTAAAGCTGCAACAATGTGGCTGGGGTGGTCTGATGTCAATTTCCTCCTGCATTATAAACTTCTATGTTCTTAATTATATACATATTTTATACAAAAATTGTATACGTATAAATATTGTATTTAACATATTATTTTACTACAGTATTTCTATTGCCAGTGGAAGAGTTGTGATAAATTATGATACTATGATAGAGGATCTGTGCAAGTATATAAGCGTTGTATTTCCAGATGAAAAACATCCACTGTGTGAACTTCTAGAGCTTACATTAATTTAAAGTAATGTAAATGAGGTTTTCGTAGTGTTACAATAATACATAAACTGTGTGCAGGTACACTCTGACCTTCTGTCTTCTGTTGACCAGAACTATTAACTCAGCTCTGTGTGAGACTCTGCACAACTATACAAGATTGCAAATTGAGAACCCTAGGCTTCAAGTTTAGCTCCGTACAAATAAATGTCTAAGCCAGTCTGGAGCCTCCCAGCTTTAGAACTCTGTCTAGACCCACGCACTGTCACACACAAACCTGCTTGCAGGGAGGAGACCTTGGTCTTAATCTGAAACCAGTTCCCCTCATTCAGACTTCTCAACTGGCCTGTGTCTCTTTTCTTGTTTTTCTCCTTCTATTGTTACCTAGAAAAGATTTTGCATATAGAAAGTCATACAAAAACAGAAATGGCATTTGCATTGTATGTCTTTGTAAGGCAGTTAAATTTTTAATACCGTGCTGTAAGTTACTTGTGTAGATGGCTGCCTCTTTGCATGCTATCAATATTTATAAAAGGTCTCACAATCAACTAGCAGCTCTACCCTGGTAGAGTAAACATGTCTGCTGTTAACCATTAGCTTTAGGTTTATTGAGACACCTAAGAAAACCTGATCCTCAGCCTTCCAACCTATTATGTGGCACACATGGTGTATATCTGTACTTCTGTGTAAGATTTCCGGGACAGAAATTCAGAAGCCCAAAACTTATTCCTGTCATGCAGTGGTTTTGGATTGAGACTACATCTGTCCCTGCAAACAAATCAGAATATTTATGTGGAGAATCATATCCACTGCACCTATTAGCATATATTAATGCTAATAGAAATTCCTACTAATCAAGTCATCTCATTAGAGATATTAATTGCTACCATTTAGAAGCTATGTGACACTTTAAAAATGATAGGTAGCTTTCTTTTCCATTGCATCTTGGATTTGTTTTGTTATTACTATATAACATTAGTAGGTAGCTTGTGAGTATTGACAGCATAATAAAGTAGCACCTTTTTTTTCACTTGTTATTTGCAGCCTATACAGATAATTTGTAAATCAGCTGTAAAACATTCTCAGAGTGGAGCTTCCCCCTATTTTGCACTCACTGTAGAAGAAATAGCAGAGAGTCAGCCCAAACTGAGGAGTAACCAACAGCTGTGACATGACTAGAGGTACTTTACCTCATTCACTCTTGTTGACCAGCTGCCCAAAGGACTATAAGCTTTCATATTCTAAGTATGTATAAACTTAATTAAAAGATACATACTTACAGCCCTTTCTATTTGCTCCAGCAGGGCTGAAATAATGTTTTCACTGTAAACCCAGGGTAGCTGTTACAGAAATAGTTTCATGTTAAAAGTAATGTTTTGAGGCATTGTTACAGCTTGAGGTGGGTTGTTAATCCACTGATTCCAGTTTTCAATGCTCTGGTCTTTAAAAACTCAATTTTATGAAGACAGTCATTGAGCTCCTAATTTCTGAGCTTTAATGAGAACCTCTGATTCTTGAGCTTCCAGCACAGAGAGCAGTTATGTGGTCAGGATGAGAATGAGCCTCATCCTTGCCCTTACATTTCCTAGTTTTGTGTTTCAAGGAAAGTGTCAATCTGTGCTCTTGCCCAGAGGAACAGACAAAAGCTTCAAGGAGAAATGGAGTGTTGGACTCAATGAAGGAAAACAGCAGCTAGAGTAAGTCAGCTGCAGTGTATTCATTTCATATAGTTTAATATGAGAAGTTAATGCTTTGGGAAAAAACAGAGGTAACTTAGCCCCCTACAGAGGGTGGTTAGGTTAAAAATTGTGGACACAGAAGACATTGTGAGTGGTAGAGTGGAAAGAGTTATTCAATGCACAGTGGAAGTCCGATGAGAATGTTTCATGTATGCTGACAGTCTGACTGTCTTTGGGGATTGTGTGTAATGAATACACACATTGCCACTCTGTTAGGTTATCCTAAAGCAGGTGATCAGCTTTAATTTAAAAGAATGTGTCTGCTGAATAGAGGTTGTATAATAATGTCAGATTTTGATTTCTTCTACTTTTTACTTAAAAAGAAGAGAGGTGGAAATGGAAGTGTGTTGCCCATGAGCAGATGAGGTGGAACTTCAGCAACGGCAGAAAAGATGTTCTGCCTTTAACTCGCATATTCGCTCCCTGTATCCCTGACACACATGAAGGGACTTAATGTGTGAATCTGATGTCTATTGTCAGAAAAGTGTTCTGGGGACAAAATGACATTTACTGTTTGCAGCTATCTGCTCAAGTAGTGCTACTTGCTGCTTGAAAGGGTGGGTGTCAAAATCGTGTGCAGAAGTGTTCGTGTTTGAAGTACTTCTGCCTATTAAAAATACATCTGGGAGGAAAAACTAGAGAAAATTAATTCCCTTTTCACTTTCTCCCTGCTTCCATCTCCTGATTTTGCATGTTTCCTAAATCGAAATATTTAGGGATAATTGTGAGCTGGCCACTTGATATGCCTGTCAAAGTGGGATTGAAAACACTTCCAATTACTCCTTCTCATCCAGGGGTGCCACCAGTATGTGACTCTCCAGCAGTCTGACCTGATGCCTGTTCAGAACAGTGAAAGTCCTTCCACTACATTTATTGGTATTTGGGTCATGGTCAGAAAGAAGCACTGAATCAACACACTCTTTGGTCTTCCTTGTTGCGGCACATCCTCTTCGCCCATATGCAATTTTAGTTTTATTGGTTACATACTCAGACTATTACATCTTCTGAAAGCAACTTAGTGGGTTAATGAGCATTGTAAAATCAATGCATAATAACAAAAATGACAGCAGCAGTAATACAAATTAAAAGGGTGAAGACTTAGATAGAAAATTAGTATTTTGGTAGAAGGGAAAATGAAATTGGAGTGGTTGATTAGCAACAACCTAGCAGGTGAAATTCAAGCATTATTGCCAACACAACATTTTGCTCATCAAAATAGAGGAAACCTTGTTTTTTCAGAGAATTACTGCAGAAATGCTTAAGTTTACAAATAAAAAAGCCAAAGAAAAAATAAATGTGTTTTCAGTTTGATCTTTTTACATTGTTTTGCAATGTGTGGAACCAAAACATGGGAGTCAGTTTTCCTCTCTGATTCACCTACTTTTGCATAATGCTTTACATGTAATAATGAAGCTGACTTGGTTTATTAGCACTAGCCAAAAGAAAACAGTAAGAAATCAATGAATAAATAAAAGATTGCTTTAATATGAGTCAAAACATATGAGCTAGTAAGAATAAAGTCGCCTTAGAAAATAGATCTATTGTGTGTCTGATGTGCTAGGAAAGAGTATCTCAGCTTCATGTATCATTATTTTTCTTCCTGGTAGGATTAACCTGTCACAAGAGCTTCTCTGGCACCTTGGAAACCAGAATGTTGTTGTTATTCCTATTACATGTTTATATGAAATGGCAGATGGTAATTTTCTCTGATTAATTCAGCTGTGGTAGTCTTTGCCACTGTCAGCAATACTTCTGGTTTTCAAAGAAGATGGTGTTTTGATTGTATTTAAATTATTTGTATAAAATGTAAAGGAACTATAAGTAAGAAAATATTCTTGCATATGCATTTTAGAGCTACCTGTGGCTGTGATAACAACCAGAGTTTTCTAGAAAATTAACTGGCCAGAGAAATGATAGAGATGCACAGTTCACCAGTGGGGCATAATGTATAAAGCAGGGAGAAGGTGATAAATTGAATCAAAAAAATTAGGAACAACCTGCTTCTTCAGGGACTATTATTTAACATCTCTAGCCTTTTCTCACTGACAAAGTAAAGAATACCAACAGAGTAACATAAGCTTGTCTTAGGTATCTCTTTTTGCAAATTATGTGTCCTGCTGTAGTTTTTATCTAATACTTTTGGCCCTGTTTCTATCTGCAGTCCTTTCAGCCTTGTCTTCTCAAACACAGAGAGCTTTGATCCAATGAGCCAATACTGGTCTGCTTATCACTCACCCAGTGCAATTCCTCATGCTCTGTGGTTGCTGTGTGTGTGTTCTTTCATGAGGGGTGTGCTAAGAGTCCTTCAGGGCCAGATCCCAATTCTGCTGAAATCAATAGGAATCATCATTTCTGCTTTGGAGTACTGGGATTGAGTCCTCTGTCCCCTGTAAATGGCAGAGATGTCCCCAGACGTCCTATCTGGAACCCATATGCTACCTCGCACATGCACACCTGCCTTCTGCTTTATATTCAGGATGAAGAATGGTAGAGAAAATGCCTTTCCTCTTACAGTAGCAATTAAAGCTCCTTATTATACTAACAGGAAGTGGCAAAGGGAGGCTACAGCTCTTTTCACAACATTTATGATAACCCACATGAAAGTCTGGTACATACAAACATTTAGGTTAGCTTTTTCCCTGGAGATGTCTGTGTAAGAAATACTGAGACATCCTTGTGCCAATAAGGAAGAGATGTTTTTTAAAACAGTGCAAAGAAATTGCTCCCAAGTGATTCATTAGTGTAGGATTAGTGTAGGATAATAGATGGGAAAAGGTAACGAGGTGTAGCCTGTGAGGTCATTTAGGATTGCTGCCTCCTTCAGTTTGTGGAGTAGTCTTCTGTAAGTTATCTTGGGAGTGGAGTTGCCTTTAATGTTAAAGTTGCAACAGTTTACAGGTACTTTTCCCAGTCACAATGATGCTGTCTCCTCTCAGAAGGAAGTTCCTCCAAGTGTCCAAAGTAGCTGTAGAGAAATGAGGAGGAAGGATGGATAGAGCAGGCAGGGAGGCAGGATTAGTACGTTTGGTTTAGAGGGCATTAGGTGTTTTGACACTCCTACAGAGCAGTGTCTCAATACATAACTTACAATCCAAGTAACAATAGCGCTGCCTCAAAGGCAAGTTCATTGCGATACTGACTGTAGATACCATCTTCTGCTGTAATTGTTTCTTGAGACAGGCTTTCCTCCAGTTCACAACTGTCGTTCCTTAGTATCGTGAGGGGGCATGCAGACTTGACAGAGCAGGCATACAGGGAAATGATGTGGTTTGGCTGGGAGTCATCACAAATGAGAAATATGTAATAGTCATGCGATATCGCAATTACATAGGATGTATCATATTAATATTATTCGGCACTCACATAACTACATCTGTTGGGCTCAGTATATGGGCCTGCATGTGCGTGTGTGAATATAAATATGCACAAGCAATTTAAAGGCTTTATTTCACGAGTCGGGGATGACAGCACAATTCCAAAGCAGCACATTCACAGATAATGACTCCAGATAATGCCAAGCACGTACCAGTAAAGACTTCACAGGGTTTAAGTATTAATGTCAGTGTTTGTGAGGGATTTTTAATACGTTTGTCGGCCAAAGGCATGTTCATGCAACGCCTGATGCAGTCGAAGCTGGAGTGAGGTGGTGGGAGTTGCTGTTTCCCTTCCCCTGTGACACAGACACATCCAGCGGAGGTGCTGGCAGTAACCCGCCGCGCCTCGACCGTGTCACCCCGGATGCCGCCGCCAGGTGGCGTGTGGTACCGCCCCGCCGGCGGCCCCAGGAGCGGCGGCCCGGCCCGGATGCCGAGGGGCCCGTCTGAAGGCGTTCCGGATGGGGTTTAAAACACAGCAGGGCTCGGGTGTGCGAGATGGTCGCCATGCAAGAGCATGGAGACTGCAGCAAAGCGGCCGAGGGCTTGTTTTCCGGTCAAGGCTGTGCCTGCAGCAGCTCCCCGATCACCTCATGCCTGGCTGTGTGCTTTTACTCCTCTTGGATCCCCTTTGCTAAGGCCACACGAGTGAGGTCATGAAGTTGGCACTTGAGAGCACTTTGTTCATCACCTCCTCCTGTTTCCCATTACTGCTAGGCTGTTGTCTATGCTGCAGATGGCGTTTATGGTGTTTAGTCACTCCCATGGTGTGGTAATATCTGTGATGATTAACATTTTTGCCTTTGTAATAAGTTTATTGCAAATGGCTAGAATCTGTGCATGTGTCTGTGTAGTTTTCTGCGAGGGAAACATTTACTCATTTACCAAAAATGTCTCTCTCCTGCCCTTGTGTTCTTCAGAGACCGCCAGATGAACAGGAGGTGCTAGTACAGACAACATACGCTGCATCAATTCCAGATGGAAATACATCAGTTTCCAAACTGGATATTTAATTTTAAGTTTGCTTCATGAAGTAGTACTGTCTCAGAGAATATGTTCTTTATTTAAATTGATAACTGAAATAATTCATGTTCTCTGAGAGCATCTGTATGCCTAGACATGGGGTTTACCACTGATTGAGGTGGAAGATTTACATGAAAGCCTTGCTAAAACATTGGCATTACCTCTACAGGCTGTGCACAAAGTCTTGTTCTGTTGCCATCAGAGTCACTTGGGGCGTGGATTTGCTGCGTTTGCATCTATACTTCAGGCATTTGTGTAATGTAATTTGAAGCAAGTAACTTTGCATGTCCGTTGCGGTGTTCCAACTCCTTTGCAATTGTGCCTTGTTCTTTTATGTCCAGATAAACCATTTGTTCCTGTGACCTCTTGGTCTAAAACCCAAACTTGCTATTAAAATGCTTCTTGAGTTGCAGCCACATGCGTGTAATTTGTGCAGGCTTTGCCTCTGTGTGGCAGAACGTTTATATTCATTATTAGTTGCTTCCATACCTACTAAACACAGGCAGAATCACTGTGCAACAAGGAAAGAGGAAAATGTGATAAACTTGTTGAACATGTTGCATGAATACCTCTTAGCTGAGCTCGCAATTTAATACTCTCCTTTACATAGAAAATGTGCGGTGGGCACCTCACTGTCAGGGCTTCCAGTGAGTTTCCTCTTGTTACTGCTTCTGGTTAAATGAGTGAATAAATATTTCAAGAACTGCGCTGTTATTATTTATTCTAATTCAATTATTGACTGAACTTAATCTTACTTTCAATTAGTTTTATAATGCTTATGAATTATTACCTCATTTTTGCAAGGAAGAAGGATGCACTTCTTCAGGGCAGGGAATATTGCAAGCATATGAGTTGTCCACTTACCTTGGTCACCATAATCTCGTTGTTAAGCTGGAGAATTCTGCTGTCACTAAAACTTTTATGTGATTGCTGTGAATGTATCATGTCCCACTGTATCTTTCAAAAAGTCATTACCTGTAGAAATACACTGTAAATGCTTAAATGAACAACCGGGAGAGTTCCTAATGATGTGCCTGTAATGTCAAAAATGGCTTAAAAATAAATCGCTTGCTGTTGGTGTTTTTTTCCTTTCTAGCAAACTTCTGAAGAGAAGGAAGTCTGAAACGGGGCTGCAGGGTGTGACTGGAGAATGGTTTCAGGAAATGCAAAGACAAAAATTTCACAATTATGTTGATGTCAATAGGATGCTAAAACCACCACTGGAACATCAGCTAAGGAAGAGCAGAAACACTGGTGAGTTGCATTTTTCCATTTCCTTATCTATATGATAATGGTCACCAAACCAGTGTCTCAGAGGATTTCAGAGTGTAGTAGCTAAGGCGTTTCTGAAACTGCAGTGAGTTTTCTTCTCATGTCAAAGTTTTACCAAAGATGTATTTCAAAATTACTGTTTCTTTAAGCTGATTCTGTTAAAAACACAGCTGGGAGTCACAACAGAAAATCCCTGATATTCTTATCCCATAGTTAGAATCATAGAATGGCCCAGGTTGGAAGATCATCTAGTTCAGCCTTTTATGAGAAAGGGAGCCTAAGTGAGATTATCTAGCACCCTGTCCAGTCCATCTTGTAAACGTTCAGTGATGGGGACTCCACTATGTACCTGAGGAGGTTGTTCCAGTGATTGATTGTCCTCACTGTAAAAGATTTCTTTCCTAATCAAGACGAAGTTGCTGTAATTTTAGTAAATATAGTGGTGGTTTCCCAATCAAAGCAGTTGTGATTACTTTGTACAAAAATATCATGGTTTAACCCCAGCTGGCAGCTCAGCACCAGGGAGCCACTTGTTCACTCCCTCCCCAGTGGGACTGGGGAGAGAATCAGAAAGGTAAAAGTGGGAAAACTCATGCACTGAGATAAGGGCAGTTTAACAGGTAAAGCAAAAGGCATGCACAAAAGCAAAGCAAAACAAGGAATTCACTCATCACTTCCCACGGTCGGGCAGATGTTCAGGCATCTCCAGGAACACAGGGATCCATCGTGTGTAATGGTTACTTGAGAAGACAAATGCCATCACTCCAAATGTGCCCCCTTCATTCTTCTTCCCTGAGTTTTATGCTGAGCATGATACCATATGGTGTGGAACATTCCTTGAGTCAGCTGGGGTCAGCTGTCCCAGCTGTGTCCCCTCCCAAATCCTTCTGCACCCCCAGCCTACTGCTGGTGGAGTGCTTTGGGGAGCAGAAAAGGTTTTGACCCTTTAGTTACTGCTCAGCAGTAACTAGAACATCCCTGTGTTATCAACACTGCTCTCATCACAAAACACAGCCCTCTACAAGCTACTATAGAAAAAAATAACTATCCAAGCTAAACCCAACACAAAAAGACTTTTTTATCTAGTTTTCTAAAGAAACTAGAAGCACCTAAATGACATTTGGAATAAGTAGGTGATCTGGGTTCGGGGAAGAGGTTTGACTGTATCAGTGGAAAACTTGTCTTGGTAATGCTGGGCTAAAGGCATGACAGGGTGAGTGACAAAGCCTGGAAAGTTGGGCTGACCAGTAAGCAACTTCCGGAGACTTTATTTCACAGATTCTGCTGCCCATACAAACTGAATATGCATAAGAAGCATGGTGTCTCTATACCAGGCATAGCATTCTGTACTATCTTTCTAATCTTCCATCCAGATAGTTTTAGTGCTTTATATATGCTTTTATTCCATTCACATTTCTTCATGATTTTCATTGAGTTCTTTTGCAAAAGAAAAGTGAAATCCTAAAAATTTTCCTGATACTAAAGACCTACTCAGAACAGAACTCTGTCTTTCCTCACATCCCCTCTAGTCCACAGCTACCTACTATTTTTCTCTTTCAGAGATGGTCCAATTGATACATTAGCTAACTAAACTCTGTGTAATTGTTCTCTGGTATTTAATGTTGAAAGATGCTGCTTCTATTTCAGATCTGAAGAAGGGGTTGTGTGCCTCAGAGGCTTGTCTGATATTTCCAACTGTATAAGTTGGCTTAATAAAAGGTACTACTTCTACCCACCCGCCTTGCTCTGTCCACATCCTTTGACCATCCTGTCCATGGCAGAGTGCTGTACGGACTCTCATTGCCAAGTCAAACAATGCCACCAAGAGGTTAGGCTTTGAAAGAGGGGAAGGATGCAGCATTTTGTAATACACAGAGATTGATGCTGAAGTGAAATGTATGTATCACACAGGATTTAAATCACATTACATGAATTACTGCAGTTTGGACTAAGTCCAAAATGCTGCCCCTTGCTGTTGTTATCAGTGACACTTTGCTCTCATCTCTGGCTTTGCTTTCTCCTGCAGTCACTGGATAAGCCGTTTTCAGTCTGTTGTATTGTTTCAGGTATGTGAAAAGATGGTGAAAAGGAAAAAAAGGTTCAGTGTCTTATTTCTGAGTGAAGTCTTCTTTTCCTTATGTCCTGCTGTTTCCTGTGGCATGTATTAATAGCAGACCCTGCAGTTTCTTCCCCTAATTTGTGAGCAATACTCGTCCTCTCCTTCACAGAAAATTGCCAGCTGCTTTTACAGGCAGATGGATTTGTGTTCCGTTTGAAGAAATCAAATTCTAACCTTCCCAAAGAAATCATTCATTCTATCTTGCCTTTAAAATCAATTCTTATATGCAGGTTGCAGCAGAATACATGTGCTTCAGTGGTTATGGGAATCCCATCATAAAGAATTATATGATACAAGAAGACACCTTAGTCTGAATTACTGTTATGTAGTTAAATTACAGTCTATTAAACCATAGTATATTCAGGGTTGCCATATTTATATTTCGTACAGTGGTGAAAAGAAAGTGACTAATGATGGTGGGTGCCTCAATTTTCAAATGTCTAATTTGCCTGTATTTTAAAATGGTTCTGCTTTGTAAATAGTTGAGTGCTGATCACTTTCTGAAAGGCAGCCTCATCTATCTCACATGTGTTGCCCAAAACCAATGATACTTTTTGACACTTTAGACCTGTTTATCTTTCTCTTAATCTTCTAGAAACCAGCATGTCACATAGTCTGTCCAAAATGTCAATAAAATTGGATTTTCCTGGCATAAAAGGTAAGCACAGGAAAAACTTGTACGAAGCCATAACTTTTAATGTTTTAACATTAAAAAAAATAAAACATTTAATGTTTAACATTAAAATTTTAACTTTTTTTAAGCATTTTAACACTGCATTTGTGAGAACTTGAAACAAATCAAATTTTTGTAATATTTTTAGATCATAAGGAACTCAAAATGTCATCCTGCACAAATCCTCAAGCACAAAAGAACACTTCGGCTTCCTTTCTGGGGTTCAGATCACCTTTTGCTTGGCTTTTCTCCTTTAGAAAATCGAGGAAAAACCAGACTCAGAAGCAACCACGGTGAGCTATGATCAGAATGTACATTATTTCCAGCTTTAAAACAAGTCTAACAATTGTTCTGTGTTTTGTTAGAAAACCTTGTTAAAATTATTTTTTCAGTCTCTTGCCTTTCACCTCACTGGAAAGACTGGGATTTCACTTGGTCATGTAATGACAGATTATTTGTTCTGTGTCCGAAAAATGAGGACTAAGTGGCAAATAATAGCTAAAGTCTTGTGACTCAATCTATTTTACTCAGGTTTTGCATAATCATAGCATCATAAAATGGTTTGGGTTGAAAGAGACCTTAAAGATCATCTAGTTCCAGCCCCCCGGCCATGAGAAGGGACACCTTCCACTAGGCTGGATTGTTCAAAGCCCCATTCAACCTGGCCTTGAACACTTCCAGCCTCTTCCCTCCAGGGCTTTATCCTATGGTACTCTACCAAGCAGATCCCTCAAGAGACCAAAGTCATTTCTTCTGAAGTTCAGGATAGTGAGCTTGCTGTGCACCCTCCTTACTGTCCTAAGGATCTTGAACTCCACCATTTCATGGGCACTGCAGCCAAGGCTGCCCTTGAGCTTCACATTTCCCACCACCCCCTCCTTGTTGGTGAAAACAAGGTCCAGCACAGCACCTCTCCTCTTTTGGTCTTCTCTCACTTGGAGAAGGAAGTTATCATAGATGCATTCCAGGGACTTCCTGGATTGATTACGTCCTCCTTTGTTGTTCCTCCAGCAGATACTGGGCTGGTTGAAGTCTCCCATGAGGACCAGGGCTTGTGAATGTGGGGCTGCTCCTATCTCCTATCTCATGGAGCTGCATGTGCTCCAGCTGATCACTGACATAGAGGGTGGCGCCCCCTCCTCATCTACTCTTCCTGACCTTCCTGAAGAGTCTGTATCCTTCCATGCCAACACTCCAGTCATAGTAGCCACCCCACCACATCTCCATGATGCCAGTAAGATGATAGCCCTGCAGGCATGCACACATTTTAACTCCTCTTACTTATTCCCTGTGCTACATGCATTTGCACAGAGGCATTTAAGCTGGGCCCCTGATGAAGCTGACTTACTGGTTGAAGTGGCTGGAATTCCTTTGTGCTGCTTTTCAGGTGCTCTCCTGCTAACCTGTAATCCCTCTCCAGGCTCTGGTCATCTCTTGCTGGCACTGGCATCAAACTGGTAGGAGTGGGATGGATTGAGGTTTCCCTGCACTGGCTTTAAGCATTTGAAAGCCTCAAGACTTAGCAGTGGCTGCATTCTATTTAATTCTCTCTCAAGAGGATAAGGTGTACTGCGTATGGAGATCTGGTGCCCTATGGCTGTGATACAATAGAAAAGCGTAGCTTTCCCAGGCCATGGCAGAGAGTAGTGACCCCAGGCAGCTCTGCTGCATCAGTTCCCACCATTTCCAACCCAAAGGCAGCCTAGAGGCAGGCCTGCAGCTTTGGCTGTAGCTGGACAGACAGGGTGTATCTCTAGTGCTTTTGTCTTCCGTGCTTTGTCAGGGCTTTGGTTTCAGCTGGGTTTGAACCAAAGATTGTCTCATATGCAGTGCTAGAGCTGCTGTTTGAAAAGCATCCTTCTTCTTTGCCATGACCATTAAAGCTGCTGTTCAGAGGGATAAGACTACAGTCAGGCTACTTAGGCTGACTGTTTTCTCCTAACTTGTCTCATATGGTCTTGTATGTCAGCAACACCTGAGTGAAATATTTTTGTGTTCATTTTAGGGTAATGCTTGGGTCTGGCAATCACAGATAAAGGTGCATTATGCAGTGCTATGAAATCTAAGTACGAAGCTGCAATATCTTTGGCACAAATAGCTGATTTTCACTCTGTGAGTCTCCAGTCCATGCCTGGGGCTCCTAGGTGGCGTTATGCTAAGACAAGGAACAGCTTGTAATAAACAATAACAGGGAATGCAAGCCTCTAAGGAAATTATGATGATTTTGATACATAGGTTTTGTAGCACAGCAGCTTGCTATTGTGGAGTGTTTGTATCAAAGCAGAAGGAGACTTAGGGAGAGGTTTGAATAGAGGCCATGAGGTTAGCTTTGTGGATGTTTACTGGTAACGATTCTCCTACATGGCAAGGCAAGGCAGGATAGAAAAAAGAAATGTGCAAAGTTGTAACACTGGTCTGTGTATGTTATCTGCTCCCTCCTCTTTCCTGTTCCTGGTAATGCCTCTTATGCTGGGACATACCAGCACCGAACCACAGCCCTCCCTGCAGAATAAAGGGACACTTTGTCTAACTGAGAATCAGATTTCAAGGACATTGTATGCTGCTGCAAGGCGAGGTGGCCGGTGCAGAAGGGAAGGTCTTGGCTCTGCTGTGGAAGCTAAGCATCAAAATGATAAATTAAGAAGGAAGAAAAATTAACCATGCCTACTCACTGCATCGGCTTTGCTGATGTGTTTCCCTGGCTTTTCCACAGAAAATGTACTGTATCTCCGGCTCAGATGCCTTTGATTTCTTACCGAGCACAGCTTGAAAAATAAACAAGTCAATCCTGACCTGTAACTGAGCTGATTGCTACATTTTCTAGTCACGCCTCTCTGTCGAAAACTTCCCCCACCCTCTTCTAGGTGTTGCCCTGGCTTGTGGTTTGCGTTATGCATAGGCAAAGCACTGAAATAATCTGCCTCTCACCAGGTAGAGTTATTTTGGAGAGCTAGTGAAACACAATAGGAGGCAGCAGTGTAAATCCTGTAAGTAAGCCTAACTGGCAGAAGCTTTGAAATAGGTAAATATTAGTGGCAGTTCAGGGGGTCCTTTCTGTACTGGAGAGAGTTTCATCAGCTGCGGTGGTGTTTTGCTGTGAGAATAAGTTATGGAAGCTGCAGAAAAGAGTGTTCTTATGCAGAGACACAGAAGATGCTAATAAAAGGTTTGTAACTGTAGTCTGAAGGTAGTGAAATGTTTGCTCACTTTTGATTCAAAGGTTTTTGGGGTTCTTGAATTCATCCTTATTCTTTTCTAATATGTAAGCATGATACATACTGGAAAAGAAATGCTGTTTAATTGTGTTTTCAGCATGTTTAAATTGTGTGTTTGTTGCTTAGCTGGCTTCTTACATAGTACCGGTAAGAACGGTATAGAAGAAAAACGGACTGCACTCTGACATTAAACAACCCGGGAGATGGTCTAGGGAGGACAGGTGCCTTGGTGAAAATACTAATTCACAGCAGATTTTAATTCTTAGATTTATAGTGCTGTTACCAGTAGTGATAGTTGTAAGTAGAATTGTCATTTACTTTTAACCTTCCGTTTGGTTGTCGTAAAAAAGGTACATGCTGTATAAGTGAAAAAATATAAAATATAACTTCTTGTTTTCCATAGTGAGTAGTATTTTTCTGATGGTGAATATTTCTGAACTTGAGCATTAATTTAACTTCTGTTCATGAACAACAGATAATGTTTACAGCTATGTGTGTGTGTATGTGCGTGTGCATGTGTGTGCAAAGTAATGTAAACATTGCGCAATAGCCTTAATGAAAAACGAAACTGAATTACTTTTCCCTAAAATTATGCGATATTTCTCTCGAAGAAGCAAAGCTTTAATTTTGAAAGAATTCAGAAAAAAATAATGAGGCAGTTTGAGAAGCGGAGGGATTGGCCTAGGGAAAAGACTAAAATAACCTTGTCTGTGTAAGTTGGCAGGGAGGAACATAAAGCAGGATGCAGTGGCCAGTTATTTCTGAAAGAACAGTGACAACAAAGAGATGGAGGAATTTAGAATAGTGCCAGAGGTGCAAATGAAAATTTAATTTTTGCCCAGACTATCAGAAGACATTTCTAACTAACATGTCTACTTTGTGTAGCTTCATTGCAAGGAGCAATTAACACAACACCAAGCACAGCATCAAGTGGGGAGAACTGCAGAGCAGCTTTGCACAGTAAAGCTGGAGAAGAAAGCTTCTAACAAAGCATTCGCATTTTTGTTATGCATATAATTAAGGTAACTTGTTAAGCCACAGAATTACATTGAACTTGGTTTGTAGGAAATCGTGAAAACTCTGAAACATGACTTTCCTTCTTAATTTGTTGTAGAAGCATTAAAACATACTCAGCATTATTTTAGTTTAAAGGAAAAGCATTCATATGTCTCTGAGTCTAGGTTCTGTAAACTTCACTCACAGGGAGTGGTAACCCACTGAATATAGCACCATGAACATAGCACTGTTCATATTCAGTGCTACAAGGTAAAATTAGGAATTTCAGATTCAGATTATTTGGCCGGATCCTAAGCCCACTGAGGTCAACAGGCTTGTTTCCTTTGGTTTCAGTTGGACCCCATGTCAGAGAGGAATCCTGGTTTTACAGTTCACAATTACAGAAGTAAAAACAAATTGCACCTTTCAACTGTTCTTCCCTGCCTGCAAGCACATTGCAAACAAATGACAAAGCACTACAGAAGGAAAGGCTGGGCCACAAAGAACCTGCCAACAAGCCGGTTTATACTTGCTGTTGAAGCACAATAAAGTAGTCTTACCTGAGCACAAGAAGGTTTTAAGAGCCTAAGAACAAGGTCATTCAAAAAGACTTTGAGACAAACAGGACTGAGCAGAACTGTCTTTCTCTGCTTCACTTTCTCTCAAGAACTCACTTCCTGGGAAAAAACTGTTTCTGAGACCAGGAAGAGGAGGGGATAAACACAAGCTGAGCAACGTTTGCTTCAGGGCTTTTGAAGGGCCTGTGTTTGCTTAGTTGTAAAATACTGAGCTGCAGACTGGAATAGACTCATTGAAGTCAAGTCCTGTTCTTGTTTCTTTAGTTTATTTTGTATTTGTATGCCTGCAAGTCACCCAGTAGAACAGAATACCTTTTATGTTCAGTACTTCTCGGCTTACTCTAACCACGGAATTACTCACAGACTCTAGCCAGTTCTCTGCCAAGCCCTTGCAGTTCTGTATAGCTTAGAAAAGCAGACCAGTCTTCCACTGTGTGTTACAAACTGGTAAATAAAGACTGTTTGGGTGAGTAGCATTAAGTTCCAAAGTTCACACTGAAGAGTCTGCTGTCTGTCTCTCCTCCTCCGAAGGGGCAGAGCATAGCTCTGCATCTGAGCACGGTGAAATGGAAGAGAAAAGCAATAGAATTGCAGATGCAACCCCCTTACAGATTTAGAAGTAGCCAAAGCTAACTTTGTAGTACCTACTAAATTATTGTTTTTTGAAAAGAGAAGTAATAACATCTTATCATAAAGCTGCATTGAAACAATTACTTTATGTCTGCTGCAAACATGAGACATCAGTACGCTGAGTTCATTAATGGCTGTGCAGCTGCAACGTTTGCAAGCTGACAAGGCCAAACTGAATGCTACATTTCCCCAGCATTTTATTGTTAGCAGGATTTTTTTTGAGGGGAGAAGGATGGTTTCTTCATAGAGCAGTCTTTTTTCCACATGCTTCTCAATAGTTGTTAAAGAGAAATTGCTGGATATTTACTACCTAGTAAAATTACATTATGTTCCTTTTCAAAGCCAACATGTAAATCCTTCTGCCTACAGATGTGACAGTTCTGTTAGCCCATCTTTGAAAGCAGAAGAAATGGCAACGGTAAGTAGCTTATCAGCTTTATTGTCAGCAATGTTTAAACCACAGATTTTTCAAAACCTGGTCCCCTTTGTTTATGCTGTTGATATAGCACCTGCTTAAGCAGTATTCTTGCAGTTCTTGTTTTAAACACTGAGTAAGTGTCTGTGTTGTGAACCTGTTGAATGTAGTAGAATGACTTTGCTCTGGTAACTGTACAAGTGCAAAGCTTTCCTAGGTAAGCCCTAAATCTAGCTCTGATCAAGTTTCAGTTCTCTCTTAATGAGGCAATAATTGCATGGATAATTTCCTAGGCCAAAACCCTCACATATTTTGGCAACTGTAACCAGCCTGCAAATAGGTCCAAACTCACACTGAATAAACAATCTAGAGTATTTACTTTGTTTCTTTTCATTTGTGCAAGGGTGAAAAAGAGTAGCTGACGCTGGCAGGCAATAAGCTAGAGCTTCTCCTACAACATTTCCATGAGCAGAATTACTGTGTAAATATACATTTTGACAGTAGGAAATTATTTTTGGCTGAATGTTCCATTTTATAAGCACAAGCTCAATTTAAGGGTGAAAAAACCAGATTTATTTCTGCTATAACTTAAGTGCATGCTGTTGAAATAAACAGATTTCCTCCAAGGATGATATTTGTTACTTTAATTACTTTATTACCCTGTATTACTAACGTGTCTTTCCTCCTCTTCAATTGTATGGTATAACCACAGAAGGGACTAAGAAGGTATACAGTATATAATCAAAGGTATAGGGGAGGTAAATTGGCCACCTCCCTTCTCTCATATTTCAAAAACAAAGGGATAGTCCTTATTAATATATGACTGAACAAAGATCTTATCAGAGAATCGTGCCTATTATATAAATAGGCTGTCATAGCTAGACAAGTAAAGTATTATGAATATTGAGAACTGAAAAGTAGTAACAGGTTTTATTTAAAAAAGGAAGAAGAGTCTCAGCTAAAATAAACCAGCAGTTCAGCAAGTGTCTGCACTTTTACCATCTGAGAGTGTGAGCTGAGAGAAATATAGACGGCACAGGAACCTCTCCATTTTAACATGTAAACTAAACTCAGATGGGGAATAGGATGACAGTTTTCCTGCTGCTAAGGTAATTTATCACAGCCCCCTAAAGTGCTGCCTTTCAATACGAAAATTGACTGTGGTGTTAAATTATTAAATCTCTGTTGGGGGGTGAGTGTGAATTTTAAAATGTGCTGGTTAAGAAGTAGGTGATTAGGAAAAACTGAATTAAGAGATACAGTGCAGTAAGGATGCATATGGAGAAAACAAGCGAACTAATGCCCCTTACTATTTAAGGTCGTTATAACTCATGTATCAAAAACATGCTACAGAATGAGGACAAGATGAACAAATCACATGTAAAAGTCTCTAAAATGCATGCAACTTTACAATCCTCAGTGGTATATTTTAATAATACTGCATTTAATGGATCCACAGAGAGTTTACTGACTCTGACTTATAGCACAATTTGTGATGTGACATGTGAAACATGATCTGAACTCACATGTAGAACTAAAATCATGTTGCCTTACAATTTCTAACAGGCTGAAATGTGCAATTCCCCAATGGCAACTGAAGTAGACAATCATACTTCTGATGCAAACCAAAATGAAATGATGGAGAAAAGTACACAGGAATGGAGTGAACAGCTAGAGAAGGAGTTTTTCAATGGTAAGTGTGTGTCCTTACTTTGTTCTGATATTATTGTTACCAGAAATGACTGTGATGGTTGGTTTCAGAGCATTCTCTGCAAACACATAGGTTGTAAAGATATGGCTGTTACTTTGTACCATAGTGGCTACTTTTTGGTGGCTTCATCTGTCAGCGTAATGTCTACTGTATTGTATTGTGTGTTGTGTACAGTGTATTGTGACACTTCAGAATGTGTCACTGGTCACTCTTGGAGTGCATTTCATCTCATTCTGATGCAGTTCAGAAGAATCACAATTTAAGAGCATACATTTCTCTGCTGATTCTGACAGGAGCCCATATTGCATCCTTTAGATACAGACATACAGTTATGTAAGAATCTCATCCCAGTTTCCTGCATGCATAGTTTTGATAATGATGAATTACTGAGCCTGGTTTTGTGAATTGTAAAACCTCAGACCACAGAAGCAAAAGGTATTGTGGCATTCATTTAGCTTTCTGGGAGCCCTTATAGAACCACACCAAAGTTGTTTGTTCTTTTTTGTCTTCTCACTGCTGGGAAGCAAAGCAGGATCAGACTCAGCCTATGGGAGTACTGAGGTGTTCTTCCGTAAACTCTCTCAGATCTGTGCAAAGAGATGTCCATTAATATTACTTTCTACCACCCAAAATTACAAAAAATCAGAGGTTGAGATCATGACTGGGAAGCAGTGGGTGAGTTGGCAGTGCTGGAAGAGGAGAGCAGTGCATGGTGAACCACTGCAGTGTTTCTTCTGAAACTCATGCACCTGTCACTGCTTTTGGGTGTCAGTCGTGTGCACACTTGTCCACTGACAGACTAAAACTGTACATAGCTTGGCTGATGTCCTCCAAATGGAAGGCTCAGAAACAGCTCATCTTTTTTCTTGTTCTAAGCTGGCTCTCTCAAGAGTCTTCTCTCTTCTGTGCTAAAGAGAAACTTAGAAAAAAGGTAAATTTTACTGCTTTCATATCACCTTTTATTCCAACTATACATACCTGGCAATGCTTTCTTAATGATTCTGTACTATTAGGACATATCTGTAATGACTGATCAGTCAGTCTTTTTTATTTAAATGAATTAGGAAATGCTGTAGCAAAACAGCCATATCCATTTGTGGTTATATCTTACATATGCTATTTTCAAAATACGAAAGAATACAACTAGTGAAGGCGTAATTGTTGTTGCTGATAAAATACTTTAAATGCATTGTTGTCAGCCTTGTGACTGAATATCTTGGTTAATTGAGCTGTATAATGTTTAATTCCACTTCATGAGACAAATCATGGGTTCCTAACTATTTCATTACACTTTTCTATCCAGAAAATGACATTTTCAGTGCTCATTTTAAAGTAATAATCTACAGTTTAGTGGAGAATTTATTTTCTGAATGAGACAGTGAACATGCCAGGCTACTGAATATGTTTGCTTGCTAGTTTGCAGGATTCTGTGTTTTCTGACAGTTGCATCATAACTGTGCTTTATGAACATACATAAAGGTCCATGTCTCCCTAGTGAATTCTTTTCTGGGATTTTTTGCTTACAAACTAGATTTGGAGAGTTTACACACACACACATATGCAGCACATGAGTAAGAATTCAGACTTCAATTTGTTTTGGTTTTCTTTTAAATAGCATAAAGACTAACATTTACATGAAGAGCAGCTTTAAGATAGTCATAGAGCAGCATGTTTTTTTCCTTACAGTCATAATGGGTGACTGCTGAAAGGTCCTGTGGAGGAAGAATGTGTGGTTTGGGGAGAGTTTTGAATGCTGAGAAGCTGACTCTTTTAAACCTAGTTTTGATTATTAGTTGTAGTGTATGAAACTTCTAAACATAAATAGTCAGAAGATTATTAAACACAACCAAATACAATTTTTTTTCCCTGTACAGTTCTCAATGATCTGGATGACCAGCTGGCCCAGGAACAAGACCGAGACCTATTGGACAGGACAGTTTCTACTGGCAGTGCATCAAATGTTGAATACAGTAGTGCATTCCCTACCCTGAAGAGGCAGACTGCTAATAGGGGGCAACGCAGAAATGACTGGAATGACATGCCTAACACATTTTTCCCAGATGGATTGAGAACAGTAAGAGCAAAAGATGAACACAAGATTTTCATCAGACCAAGGAAATTACACAGTGCATATATAAACTGGCACCAGACAGCCTTTCAAGATGACTACAGATACGGTGACCCAGTTGATGGAAATCCTCATCTACTAAGCAGCAGGCTGCCTTCTGTTTCTTTTGGACGGTCTTCAGAAGGTAGCTTATATCCTCCATCCATAACTCATAACAGTGGATTTAGGCACAAGAGTTGTATGAACAGGGATGCAGCTGGCAGAAGTTACTCTGTATGTTCCCTTCGGAGATGTCTATCATCAGTATCTTCTGACCAGCTATCAGGATCTAGTTTACATCCATTGGCAAGGGAGACCAAGAATGGCTTTGTACCAAGATTTGGTCGACAGAACCCAAAGAGAATTCCTCTGTCTTCTATTGTGTGGAACAACACACCAGACTCCCCCGAACAAACACCAGCCCAAGAAAAGATGTTTAGAACCCAGTCACTGATGGAGTTTCATGCTACAGACCCTGGTAGATATTCCAGCACTTTGCAAGAAACCAAGAAATACGGATGTTATCACACAAAACACCACTACAGGAGATCTATTTCAAGCAGTAATTGCTTTAGTAGAGTTAGTTGCCCTGATAAAGCTACTTCTCCATTGCCCTTTGATAACTGGGAAAATTATCCATTATACAAATCAGAAAACAATCTCTCTAGATCCTACTATAGAGATACTTCTTCTCATGGCATGTTGTATGCAAACCAAAAAAATTCTCCTTATGGAAAAAGAGACTGCTATCCTTCTTGGACCGATATTCCTCAATACTACAGTGATGAAACATTTCTTTCCCCTGATGCCAGCTTTGAAGCAATGATGGCCAACTTAAATGAGCAGCAGTGGGCACACACAAAGAATGCCAAGTTTGGTTCACAGCGCCTGCAGAATGATTTTCATATGTATTCTCCAGAAAATCTGAATATCAAAAGGATAACAAGAAGTGCAAGTAGAACTTTTTCAGAATTTACTGAGGGCTGTCAGCCTTGGCTAAGTTGTAACTCTTCAGTTTCTTCATGTAGTACCACAACTGATGAGTCAGTCTTTCCTAATTTGAAGGACCAAACAAAACCTATTGGACTGAACAGGAATTCAGTTGACATTATACAAAGAAGCACTAAAGCAGACTTTACACAACTAGAAAAGCTTGAAGGTTTGAAACTGCCAGATGAAAACATGCCACTACAGTCAGTTTCTCAACAAGTAGATACAAACTACATCAACAACCAGAGTTTTCCTTCTAACAGCCCTGCTTCTGCCACGATACAGAGCGATGCATCTCTCTTTAACACAACGAGATCAAAGAGACAAACCCAAGTCACTGCCAGAGGAGATATTGCAAAAATATGTATGTCAAACTGTGACAAAAGAAATGCACAAATGAAGGGAAACAATTGCCCACCCAACAGTGTGTTCAGACAACCTGCCTGTATTTTGACAGCTAATGAGAGCAGAAAGGAACCTTTTCTTCCAAGTCAGAAAGACTGGGAACATAATCTGCACTATCCAGCAAAAAGAGAGAGCATCAAACAGGATAATCAGAGTACAGAAGACATTAACCAAGCTACTCCAGAGAGACGCTCCTCACTGCTGAATGTTGCTTCTGCTCCATCCACTGAAAAATTAGCAAACTGTCAAGGCATGTTGTCCTGTCCTCCTGAATGTTCATCTAGCTCCTCACAAAGCTCTCCACATTCACTTTCTCATGAAGACAATTCTAAATGTTTGAGAACACTAACTAGCTCTTCAGGAAATGGCACAGTTACTGAATCTCAAGCAGAAGGTGGAAGACCAGCCCAAGTGAGCAGAATACGTGTTACTGAAAAGACTGCACAGAAAACACTGCAAAATACAGGCACTTTAGTTACTAAGGACTGTAATGGACAATCCACTACTAGTTCTTTACAAAATGGAAATTCTGGAAATACTTATATGCACAGCTTTGATGGAGACACCAAGACGTCTGATCATAGTTTAAGTTATTTTTGCATTGAAAAAGAAAGTGGAAAACTCAGGAGTAATTCACCTTGTACTGAAAGTTTTCACAAGAAAGACAGCTTGCTGGGACACACCAGTAGCTGCAGCATTACTGGCTCCCCTAGAAGAAACAGCCTCAAATCTCCTGACCCACTTGTTATTTATTACACTTTACCCAGAAAATCAGCTAGCATTGCTGGTAGTAGTATGTCAGATACACCCATCTCTTTACCTAGAGAAAGTAGAACAACGTACAATTATTTAAGGTCTGACATTCCACTTAGAGCTGATGCCTTTTGTTTTAATCAAAGAGATGTGTCTTGTTTAGACTCAAAACATTCCTTTTTAACATCAGCATCATTAAATGCTGCTACAGGTAACAAAGAAAAAGATCACCCCAGTCCTTTAACCAAAAGTCCTAATGATTCAGTAAGTAATAATATGTCAGTTGAACTGGCAGATACATGTAAACATCTAAGCAGAAGAGAATCCTCTGTGTTTTCAGATTGTAGTGACAGGGGAAATTTTTTGCAGAAATACAAAACTACAAGCACATTTACAGTTTGTGTTGATGAAGATCATGTCAAGTATCATGAACTGGTTTCAATTTATTACACATTACCACGGAGGCATTCAAAAACATTTTGTAACCTCTTTAGAGATAATCCAGAGGATGCAGATTTACCTTGTCCCAAAGAAAATGCTCATTCACCAAGAATACAAAACAAGAAAAATGAAGGTCATGTAAGTTTAGCAAATATTTTTTCCCTCAGTACTGTGGGAAAAGAGGTGCCTTCATATTCTTCTGACCAAGTATCTTCAGCTTTGGTCACACCTCAGAATTTAGGAACTGTTGTTGATAGTGAGGAAGAGAATTCCCACTTATCTCCTAGCTCTGAGAAGATATGTACTTCGAAGTCAATGAGTACAGTACATAATAGGAAAGATAGTTCAGCAGATACTTCATTAACAGAAAATGACATGGTGACACAATCCACTGCAACAGTGACTAAGTCAAGTAAGGCCATTTCTGATGCTTCAAGCAGCCAAAATACAGAAATATGTCTAAAAGAAAAAAAGGAAATTTTACAGACAGCCACACCACTAACATCCACTTTATCAACCCCTCCCAAGCCAGGCAGGCATTTAGAGAATCCTTTGTATTCTACTTCAACAAATAAAAATATGATACAGAAGGGAAACTCTGAAAACTGCTCTCAGTCCCCTAAAGTGAACGCCAGTAAAAATCTGAACAGTTTAATCCTCCATTCAGGAGAGAAAAGTTCCCATGGAAGGAGCAGTAACACAGAGCGTGCTGATGTGCCGCTTCTTCCTGCAGAAGACAAGTACAGGGATAGCACTGAAGTCAAACAAAGAGTAAATTTCCGACACCAAGCCAGCCCTCTGTATAATAATAAACATAGTGGACTACAATTAAGGGCTGACTGTTCAAGAAAAAATGCAAATGATTTAAACTCTTGTAGCAAAGTCCTTTCAGGGTCTCAGGGCAAAGCATCTGAGGTAAGCACAGCTCCCAGTGCTGATCCATCACTTCAGCTTGACAAAGTGGTTAGCACAGTCACAGATGAAGTAAAGAATTCAAAGATTAAAAAAGAGCAAATCTTACAGGGTGTTCGGATAGGTAAAGATTATAGTGGTTTGCAAGAATCAGAGAGGCATAGTGCAGGCAGTCTGAACATGACCTGTAAAGATAAAGTCCTCAGGGTAACGCAAAATCAGAAGATAACACAGAGTGCAGAAGATGAGAACAAGCTTTTCTCTGACTGCACAAGAGACAAAGTCAAAGACATAGAAAAAAGGAAAAACAGACCTTCAATTAAAAATAAATTGGCTGCTGTTTACAAAACAAGTAGAAAATTTTCAAGTAAAAACTTACCCCCCAAACCGCACATAAGTAACATCTTTTCACAGAATGATGGAAGTGCCACTTCTTTAGAGGCCGACATGTCCCTCGACTCATTGATTCCAGCGAATTCCCATCAGCCATTCCTGCAGTCGAACAACAAAAATCAGAATCACAGTCTGGACTCTGATAAGAATATGCCAAAGCCAAGAATAGCTGAGAATAAGAAGACTGAAATTCAGAATGATTCTTCTTTGCGTGTTAATAATGCCAATTGGAGGTCTTTTACAAGCTCATACACCCAGAAGGAAGCCATCAGTCCCAAAAAAACTACAGTGAAAGTGGAAAATAGGCCAAGTCTTACAACCCTCTTTCCAGATAAAGCAGTAACCACAAGAAATAAGAATTCCCAAACACTTGATCTCAGGTTAGAAAGCAAAAGCCAGCCCATTTCTCCCAGTGCTACTACATCAGATGCTCTGGGTGGTGAGAAAAGAAGAGCTAGCAGTCATGCCTGCAGTCCTCCCTTGCCACTTTTAACCGACAAAAACTCAAACACCTATGTAAGTAGTTGCTTGCAGGCAGAGACATATCCAGAGCAAAACTTGACTTCCCAGACAGTGCTTGGTCGATGCCAAAACACCTCTCAGCCTGCTAGCTTAAAAAATGCTAACTTGCACAGCTCTCAGTTGCGGAAGAGTCACGCCAAAAGTCAGCGTGAGCGTCACCTCTCTGAGAGCATTTGTGCTGCAGATTCCCATGAGACCTTTGCCTCAGGAAGCAATATTCTACCAAAAGAGGGCATACATGGGAGGAGATTTAAATCTTACTCGGAGCTGTTGTCTTGTGATGAAAATGAAAACTGGGCATCAGATGATGAGAAATGTTACAGCACTAGAAATCTGATGTATCCTTCTGTTGAATTTGGTATATTTGGCAAAGAACAACAGTTGGCTTTCCTGGAAAATATCAAGAGGTCACTCACAGAAGGACGATTATGGAGACCTTGTCTTCTTAATAACCCTAGTGCTCTCAGAGATGGAGAGACCCCTTCTATAAACAGGGCTGAGCTTCTGAGCTCAAGTTCTGCTGGGAGCAAAATATCATCAGCTGCTTCTTCCCCCCAAGAACTGACTGATATCTATCAGGAAGACCCAGCAGCTTATTCAGACTCAGACAGTGATACCACCACTGATGATGAATACTACCTAGATGAGGAAGATAAGGAATCTGAGCTATGAAGGGCCCATGGTACTAAGATGGCACAATAGCTCAGTGGTTTCTAGGTGGGCAAAAACATGTAAAATACTTTGAGCCAGTTCTCGTGCTGCTATAAATTGGTACAACTTCATTAGTTTTGAAGAAGTTAGTATGTTACATTAGCTGAGTGTCTGACTTTTGTATTAAATATGTGGCTTCACCACTGTTGTTTCTCTAGCAGGGAAAAAGAATGTTAAAAAATCCCTTCCCAAAATAATAGAAGGCAAACAACTGTGGAGCTTTGAGCAGTGTAACTCCAGAGATGGTTTTCCTCTGAGTCAGCAAGCAGTGGTGTAGGCTCCTCCCAGCTGAGCAGTGCTGGAATGGATAAATTCTAGCTTGAGCCACTCTTTCTTACAGGAATTAACGGAAAACCAAGAGGTTACTTTGCTGATAAATTGCTGTTTCTCCATTTTTCCTCATTCACCAGATCAAGAATGATAATGCCAGTCCATCGCAGCCAACAAACTCCCCCACAGAACAAAACTTGGTCCATTTTTACAGCATATTCTCTATGAATGTTCTTTTTCTGCATTCCTGGGAAGCACAGCAGCAATGTCCCTGGTGGTGGTTGTTCTGACGTGCAGATGAGGCAGATTCCACACAAAAATTTTTCTCCACAGCATTGCCAGAGCAGTGAGCACTGTGAGTTACAGAAGTGCTACTAGTGCATGGGAAACAGCTCAGTAAAAGGCACAGCACTGTAAAACCCACCAGAATTCCTAAGGATGTTAAGAAACGTGGCTGAGCATGGAAGTCTGCTTTTCAGACATGGGAGATTCCTAACGGCACAGCTTTGGTTACAGCTGGAATGAACGGCCAGGATTTCTGCCTTTGATTTAGGAACAGATAAGTTTAGATTAATAATCCAACACTTTAAACCATGCAAAATGTAAAAAGGATTTGCCCTATTTATTTCCTATATAAAGCTCATAGGTTGAATCTTAAGCTGTCCTAGCAGTGGGAAGACAACCATAACCAACACATCTTGCAACATCCCCAAGTTCTCTTCTGCTCAGCTGGGCTCCTTCAGGGCAGCACCACCTGAACTGGGTCACAACAGGCTGGCAGGTTTTTACCCACAAATAAAAGCAGTAAGAAATGCTTTTTGCCTTGTGCTAAAATACCATCCCTTTTCAGTATTTTTCAGCCACTCCTGCTGTCACCATGATACTTTCTATCCTTCAAACTGAACACCTGTAAACATTTTCCAGTGGCTGTTTGGCCACACTAATAATGTAGTATCATTACTCAGCAGCCAAAACTCATCTCTGGCCATCAAATTTCTAACTAAGCTTTGATCTTGTTTTTATGCAAAGTCAAAGTGGCTCTCTGAGCCAGAAGATAGTATTTTTAAGTAATTACACATTTACTTCTACTTTTCTAATTTCAGATATGGTCTAAAATGATGACCCATATTTTTTATACGCTTTTTAATTCAGTAAAATTTCTGTAGGACATAATTGTATTTTTGTAAGTGGAAGGAGAGAATCCTGGTATTCTAAAGTAATATATTTTACACAAAACAAGCAATGCTTGTATCACTCACTGCTCCACAAGAAACTAAATGATGAAAATATTATAGTGGGTAACTGGTATCCTTATTTTTTTTATACTGTAAGCTTCGTTAAAGAAGTGGGTCTATAGTTCAAATCTGTACCAATATGTAAGTATCTTTATACTGGGGCAATCTGTCTGTTGCTGTACATAAAAGGACTAATATAAACTATGTATTTATAGTCAGAATTGATCTCTATGACGTGCCTGTTCTGTAAGGATATAAGCTGGAAGGAAATTCCAGTTTGTAAAATGTGGTATTCTAAGGAGAAATGTCTTTCTGTAAACAGCTCTATTCGATGCATACAGGGTTCTGTAGAGTAAGACAATAAAACCAGCTGAATATCAGTGAGGAATATGTGCTGCTGTACATTTCTGCAAAATACTTGAGTCCAAACCCTGGGAACAGCAGCCTACATAAGGTAAAGAATAATAAAATACATGTTTACTGGGGCAATAAATGGTCAGACACTTTTTCCTGACTACAAGGGGACAGTTTAGAACATTTTTACTTGTAAATATTTTCTGCCTGTTCAACAGAAGTTGGATTAAGTTCTCACCTTGTTGGCATACATTTTTTTTTCATTTGCTATGCCATCTATGCTATGTAAGTACAGCAAATCAAGTGCCTTGATTTAGTGGAAGCAAGTAAAAACTGCTTTTGGGCATAAATCAGTTGTGAAGACTGCAGCCCTTTGAAGATCTGTGAAGTAATATTTACACCGAATAATGGTATTCTGTAAAACAGTCAGCTGTGAGGAAAGTACCCTTTGAATAGCAACCAGCTCCATTCCATTCATCAGAGCTGGATTTTGACACCTTCACTCTTCCAGGCTTTTTCCTTGGCAAAAGTATATTCTATAAATGTTCATAATTTATAGGAGTTTCATATTTAAAAGTCTCTGAAATAAATTCTGCATTCAGATGAAAAATGTATTGATACTGTGTGTATTTTTCACTTACTGGGCGAGCCACAGACTCCAAGCAGGGCACCAGCCTGGCTCCATTGCGCATCTGCATGGCACAGGCCTGCCTCATGTGGGAGGAGGATGTGCTGCCTTAGCCATGTGCATACTGCTGCTTCTGCTGTCCTGCCAGCTGAGGAGTCCTCAGAACACCAGTACTATCAGCGGTTGTATCTTTAAAATAGACATATTAACCAACCATATGCCTACAACTTGCCTTGAGGAGCTGATACTCCATGTAGGGGCCAAAGGTAGTATTTGATGAGCAGGTTTACAAGGTGGTGAGCTTCACGTGAAGATCACTTTAGCTGGAATTAGGCTTGAGTGGAGCCTGGCCACCACATGCAGTGTGGTGACAGGGTGTGAGACTCACTGCTGCCTTTCAACCTTAATTACTACAGCCACTGAATGTGGCACCTGAGTTCGGTGACGCAGTCCCTCAGCCTGATTTCAGAAGGAAACATAGTTTGTGAGCTGAGGCAGTGTTCCTGTCTAGATCTGTGTTCGCCCATTAGGTGTCCCCAGGTGACACGAGTCACCTCTGACATTTCTAACATCTAACATCTCAGTGATATTTGAAAGAAGGGACAGAAATCTCATGGTTTCATCACAGGGCTGCTCAGGCTGCAGAGGACCTCAGGAGGCCTCTGCTCCAACAGCAGCTTTGCTCTGAGGTCTGACCAGGCCACTTCATCCAGTTAGGGCTTGAAAACGTCTGAGGATGGAGACCAGACAACCTCCTGGGGCAGCCTGTGCTCTGCCTGACCATCCCTATGGGGGACATGTGTTATGGGCTGAGCCTCTCTTCTCTCAGCCTATGCCAGTTGCCTCTTGTCCTCCTCTGCGTCACCTCCTCAGTGATCTCCCCAAGGGCAGCAGGGGCTTCTGTAAGGTCCATTCCCTCTCCAAAGCCATCTCTGCTCCAGGCTGAGCAAGCCTAGCTGGCCCAGCCTCTCCTCAAACAGCCAGTGCTCCAGACACTCCCTCTCAGTGGCCTCCCCGAATTTGATCCACATTATTGATATCTTGCACTGGGGAGCCCAAGGCTGGATGCGGTATCTACGTGTGGTCTAGCAAGCACTGAGTGGAGAGGGATAACCTTACCTCTGGCTCTGCCCTGTTCATACAGCCCAGGCTGACATTGGCTTTTGTTGCTGCCAGGATTCTCTGGTGCCCCATGTACCCCTCACTGCCCACCAGGGAGTTCAGATCTGGGGAGCCCAGCACAAGAAGGACATGGACCTGCTGGAGCAAGTAGAGAAGAGTCCATGAAGATGACCAGAGGCTGGTGCACCTCTGCTATGAAGACAGGCTGAGAGAGCTGGGCCTGTCAGCATAGAGAAGAGAAGGCTGCAGGGAGACCTTAGAGCAGCTTCTAGTACCTAAAGGGGACCTACAGTAAATATGGAGAGTGATATTTTACAAGGGCCTGTAGTGACAGGACAAGGGGGAAGCTTTAAACTGACAGAGAGGAGATTCAGATCAGATATTAGTAAGAAATTCTTTCCTGTGAGGGTGGTGAGGCACTGGCACAGGTTGCACAGAGAAGCTGTGGCTGCCCCATCCCTGGCAGTGTTCAAGGCCAGGTTGGACAGGGCTTTGAGCACCCTGTTCTAGTGGAAGGTGCCCTTGCCCATGGCAGGGATGTTGGAACTGGATGAGTTTTAAGGTTCCTTCCAAACCACTCCATGATTCTGTGATCTCCCTACAGCCTTGTCTGACCAGCCTTGGGCTCTGCTGAGCCCAGCCCCATGTGCAGGCTGATGTCCCCAGGGCCCTGCAGCCACCCCAGAGCTGAGCCTGACCCCAGTTCCCCTCACAGGCCTGATCCTAATCTGCAGATTGATGTCACTGCCTGACCTCAGCCCTGTCCTGTCCCCACAATCCTGCTGGGTGATGTGGCCTCTCAGCTGCCCCAACAGGCTGTTCACCACATGTAGGGAGAGGCCCTGGTGAAGCCTTGCTGCCAGCCATGGTTCTATGCTCCTCACACCATTCCCCAGGGAGCAGCCCACTCTTGCTGCTCCCTGGCATTCAAGCGCAGGGCTTCTTGTTGAATTTCATGGCTGACTCCTTCCCCTAACCCAGGCCCATCAGGATGGCAGCCCTGCCCCCCAGCACACTAACTACTGTCCTGTTAGGCTTCATTTGCAGGCCCAGTGATGGAAGTCTCCATTGCCTCATCCCAGGCTGTGCTCTCTGAAGAGCTCTCTTGTTACCAGCTGCCAGGTAGAGATGACCCACTAACCAGCCCTCTTTAAGCCCAACCAATCTTCCCAATGATTTTTTTACCCATCTTCCTGTTTCCCATCCAGAACTTAACATCCTAACTTGGATACAAGAGTGTTGTGGGAGACAGCAATGTCTTTGCTAAATTCAGGGGAAATGACATTCCCTGCTCTTACTTCATCCACAGAGCTATTTTGTCATTGGAGGTGGCTGGGTTGGCCTAGCATGGTTGGCCCTTGATCAATCCAAGCTGACTTCTCCCAGTCACCTTCTTCTCCTGCACAGAGAGCAGCAGCCAGGGATGTACTACCTGCCCAAGAAGCACATAATGTCCTGGTTTCAGCTGGGATAGAGTCAGTTTTCTCCCTAGTAGCTGGTGCAGTGCTGTGTTTTGGCTTCAGTCTGAGAACAATGCTGATAACACACCAATGTTTTAGCTGTTTTCAGTAGCACTTACCCTGATCAAGGACTTTAAAGTTTCATGTTCTGCCAGTGAGGAGATGCACAAGAAGCCAGGAGGAAGCAGAGACAGGACACCTGACCCAAACTAGCCAGAGGTATTCCATACCACAGCACATCATGCCC
>WYDI02030306.1:0-10451 GCA_009867235.2 Psittacus erithacus
GGAATAGATGAGAAAAAGCTTAGGATGGGAATGAGGGGAGCGGGAGCGGGATGGGGGAAAAGTTATGGGGATGGGAGCAGTGGGGATGGGGGAAGTGGGGATGGGGTGTAGGAGGGGAGTGAGAGGAGAGGGCATGGGGATGTGGGGAGTGGGGTTGGGAGCAGGGGACGTGGGGGGAAGTGGGGCTGGGGGCATAGGGAGGGGGTGAGGAGGGTGCTGTGGTGGGGGGTGATATTATTAATAAATTGTTATCTGTTTCATTTAAACCAGTTTGTTCAGCACCGCTCCGTGTCTGTGGGGTGGGAGAGAGCAATGGGGGCGCTGGGAAACGGCTCCCAAGAGGTGCCAAAGCACCACTGGGCCCCACATCAGAGGTGCCCAGGGCCGAGTCCCTGGCAGCGGGGCAGCAGTGGCGGGGAACCTCCTGTCCCCTTCCCCGGGGAGCCAGGACAGACGGGTCCCTGCAGGACCCACGAACACAGCCCCATGTAGGGGCAGCATCGAGACCCTGGCACAAGGACAGAGCTTGGGGCCAGGCGGGGACGGACACACAAGGTGTGGCGACATCAGTGGGGACAGCCCTGGGCACCGACATCACTCTGCGCATCGGCGTCCCCCCCAGTGCCTCTGGTGTCCCTAGAACCAAGGATTTGGGGACATGGCTGGTGACATTGCAGGATCCAAGGAGATGCCTCTCGAGGAGGCCCTGAGGGTCTGTAGGTGCTGGGAGGACACCATCTGGAAGGAGCCCTATGAGCGCTGGGGGGATGCGGGGATGGAGCTGGCACCGTCCCACGCTGCAGGGGCAGAGAAGCGCGGGGGCAGCAGCTTGCCCAAAGCCCCCCAGCAAGCCCAGGCCTCTCTCAGCCTGTCACCTCCTGTCCCCTTCCCTGGAGAGCCAGGACAGACGGGTCCCTGCAGGACCCACGGACATGGCCCCATGCAGGGGCAGCACTGAGACCCTGGCACAAGGACAGAGCTTGGGGCCAGATGGAGCCAGACACACAGGACAAGGCTGGCAACAAGTCCTCATCTGAAGAGTTCCAGCGTCCCCTTGGCAGGGACAGGCGTCGTGCAAAGCCCTTCAAGGTCCCCAGACGCTCGCTCCCTTCTTGGGTGCTGCCGTGCTCTGCTCTGGAGCCCGGCTTTGCCTCTCATTGCAGCAGCAGGACCCCACAGCCCCCTGAGAATGGCAGGGAGGGAGCTGCAGCCCAGGCACGCACCCTCCTTTCCTTCTTTCCATATCTGTTAGGTGACCACAGCGTTCTCCCCTCTCAGTTGCTCTGCTGCCCCCCACAAGCACTGGGGCACTGCCCAGCAACCCTGCAGTGTCTGCAAAGACTGAGTATGTTACCATTGGTATGGACTAACCAGTCCTTCACACCCTAGCTGATGCAGGACCCAGTATCCCATTTTACAGTGCCTTTTATTGTAGAAATGAGCTGGAAACTGACTACTTACAAGTGGTGTTTTCACACTTTCAGCCATGTGGTGTAATTATAATTCAACCGCGTACACACACAAGCTCAGTTACTGGAGTTTCTCATTACCTCCTTTTATCAAAGGTTATTTTTCTGTGCAAGATAGTTCCTATGGCACCAGAATAAACAACAGTTTTGTTTCTTTGCACATCAGCAGCATTTTCCCAGACAACCCATTCTTCCATTATCAGCACCCTGGATAGTACCAACACCATCAATAAAGCCTTCCAGTCCAGAAGACACAGACAAGCACACACACGTGCACACACACGCATTTAAGTTATACAAACAATTGCTTCCCTACGTTGCTGATCAAACAGGTTCATTTGCAAGAGCGATGCAGACAACTGGCGTACCTCAATCCTGAATGGAGGTCCATGCTCTGCTGTTGGGTCAGAAGCTCTATGTGGATCCTGTGGATGGAAAAAATCAATCAGTTCAATTCAGCATGTTTCTTGGAAGAAAGAACCATCTGGGTATCGCCTTATGATATCCCACATTCAGGCACTCTAACAGAGAAGCCTACAAACTTAGCATTGTACACACCAACAACTTCACTTTTCTAGTAACATGGTAAGTCCATGGTGGAGCTGAGAGCTGTGCTAAGTGTTTCCTGCAGAACAGGCTCAGGCAATAACTGGTGGCCTCTCCTTCTTAGCATCTCCTTCCTTCTCAGCATACTTAGTCATGAAACACAAGTGAAAGAATACTCCTAGGAACATCTTTAGAAATTTCAAATAAGAGGATATTTAGTACAAGTTCTTCATCTTCTTGATCCTACATGGAACAAGGCTCACATCTGTCCTGTATTTGAGCCTGCTGAGGCTTCTGGGTTCATTCATCTCCAGAATAGTTTCTGCATATTTCACAGATTTTCTATGCAAGCCAGGCTTTCTCTTGCTCTTGTTTTAGAGAGAACATTTCTACATGAAATAAAAAAGCTGTTCTATTACATTGCAGAAAATTCCATCAGGTTATGGTTTATCCTGGCTATATATCATCTACGATGTATTAATAAAGGAGTACTAAACATTACATTGTTTTGGGCATAAAGAGTCCATTATAGGTACGCATAAACACACAGTAAATGTTACAGACTTTTAAGCAACCCTATTGACCTGCAGCATAAATGCTCTGTAGCTACTAATCCATGGTATATAGAGACTTTATGGGTAAGCTTTTACAAGCTTTTTATAAATACACTCTTAGTAAGAAACATAAAGTAACCCCAAGTAGTCACAGAAATAACTCACAAACCCCGAGATCATTACAAGAAAAAGTACACATCTTTTTATTTGGTTTAGTTCCTGTAAATTAAAGTAATGCCTCATTGTACAGAAGTAAAATTAACATAGGACAGCATTTAAAAGAAAAATATCTTTCATTATTTTTCAACTGTGAGCCTTGACAAAAAGAGGATCTGGAATGGCCAAGTTAGATGGCTCAGAAGAAGAATCTTCAAGAGTAGGCAGGAAGCATTAAATCTGTTCCTTCTCTCTTTATGCCATTTAATTTATGACACAGGTCATTTGCTTACAGGTATCGACTAGAGGAACACACCTCATCTAACTGCAGCCATCTCAAAAGTAGTTGTCTGAGTCATTACTGGTTACCTAGTGAACTCAAATCAGTGGAGCAAGACAGACACATTCAGAGGACAATCCAACCCATGTGCCCCAGACTGCTTTATCCAGGACAGACTCACCCTCTAGAGAGGCCTCTTTCTCACCATCAAGACAGTTGCCCGTGTTCTCTCTCTAGCTGGACAACTATCATGTAGACAGCCATGCCTGATTAAGTCCCAGGTTTGAAGTCTGCTGTTAAACAACAGCAGCAGAGTCAGTTCAGTGTGAAATAATGACAGTTAAAAGTTTAACTTGTGAAACAGAGCTTCAGCTTAGCAAAGAACATCTGCCACACTTGACAGACCTTGCAGTAGGATCAGTGTGATGATACTGGTCATGGTGGGGATGGATGGAAAAGCAGCAGCTGATACTTGGAGGCAGTGACTGACCTGGGTAAAATCTCTGCTGCATTCACACCCTGGCACATGCCAGTCACGGCAGGAGGAACAGGGTGTGAAGCAGTTTGAACCCCATTGGGTTTCAGGCTTCTGCATCTGCTTTGCCCCAGCTTTTTAACCCACCACTATCCTTGCGCTGGGCAGAAAGCAGGACAGAAAGGTGAATTTGCATCTATTCCTCAGTGCTGGCACTTCAACATAGATCTTTGTAAGACCATCTGGAATATGACAGAGCTGTTTCTGCTGTTTACCTTCCATACATGCAAACTGCTATTGTTATCAAGTGTCAGCAAAATATTTTGGATAAATCTGGATCAAGTGCCAAGATGAATTGTAATTAATCACCATGAATATACAGCTGTCTCTGGTAAAGCTAGGGCTGCGCGGGTAAAACTGCCTCTCAATCTGATACTGTGGTAAGGTGTTCTTTGGTGTCAGCTTCTTCCTAGCATAACAATAACTGTGTTACTGAAGGGTGTTTTACACGGTCGAACCTCATTAAATGAATGCTCTGAATAAACAGTTGCTATATCTGAATGTTCACCACAATTAAGATGGGGAATTTGCTTCTTCAGGCCACTGAAAAACCACACGGATCTGAGCCAAACACTGAGACCTGGTGCAGAAACAGAGTTCTGTTTATAGCAGTGAAGAATTACAGTATTTTCAAAAGCAAATAGTGAAAACATAGAGAAAGGAACAGTAAAGTAATAGCAAAGTATGCTTCCAAGGTGCTTCCAGGTATGTTTACTATGCTGTAAGAAGAAGAGGAGCTACATTGGCCTTGTTAAGATGCCTGATTTGTTAACTTTTCTAGTTAAGGCTAATGAAAAATGCCAGAAAGAGTCGTTCTTACCAGTTGGGTTGTGTGAGTGTGGCACGACTGGACTGTCCTCATGCTCCAAGCTGTGAACCTTGACATACTCCTGCTTGTATTCTCAGAATGAAGCGGTCTTCAGAGCACAGCAGCCTTGTGTAATGCCTTGCCTATGATCTACTCCTTTGCACTGGCTGACCTGGGTGGCAAGGTCTGTTAATAAACAAGTGTAGAAGCCCAGAAGATGACAGCCTGCTGGGAAACGTGTGAAAACACTCCCACTGACACCCATCTCTTGTGCTTGGGTTTGGCACGCAGCATCTGCAGTAAACCCCCTGGGTGTCTGTCTACAGAAAACACCACAAAAAGCTATCAGCAATTGTTATGCAGCACTGAACACCAAGGAAACAATATATTAATACCTGTTAGAAAGAAAATGTTGCTAAAATATTCTTCACTCTAACCCATGCTGCTTGGACTATAATTTTCATAAGTACTTAGCTCTCATATGTAGAAGTTCTGAAAGGACTGACCCCAAATCTGCAGCCAGACTGAAATGCCCAGTGAGTTCTCTTTGCTGCTCTCGAGCTCCTCTTGATGCACAGCCCATCACTGTGACAAGAAACTGCTCATTTGTTTCCATGCAACCACCCCAGCATTTCTAGTAGTACTATTTGCAACACATTGTCCCCTCAGTGCAAAGAAAAGGCACCAGTACAAGAGTCCTTAGTAAAACATTACTCTCAGATCACAGATTTATTTTATGGATTTGCAACACAGCCCATAGTACAAACATTGTCTGGGAACATTTACAAGAATAAATAAGATGGACTTGCAGTTGTAAAAAAAAGATTACACTTCACTGTAATGTACAGTCAAAAAATATATCTGATATTCATTGACTTGACATTATTTACCTTCCTTCTTTTAAGCTAGAAAGACACTGAATGCACAGTGTTGAGATTTCTGTATTTATATTTTTTTCCTTTTTTTCCATACGTGCTTTATCTATCAAACATCCAAACTGTACAAGTGAGTTTCACCAGTAATCCATAAAGGCCAAAGGGAGGGGGGGAAATGGGGGTGGCATTGCAACAGCAGAGACTATTTCTCATGCAGCATTCCTCCCTGCTGCCAAAATGCATCGAGGGAGCTGGAAGAGGATACTGCTGATCCAGATGCAGCCACAGCATTGCTGTGTGAAGTAGTGTCAGGCCTGGCAACAAGTGATGCTCATACAGTTTAATGTCAACAGAATTGGTGCGGGGAGGGAGGAGCTGGAGGAGGTTAAGTCAGTATGCGAGTGAATTTTGTCAATGCAGTTAGTTCACATGGGTTAGAAGAGGTGTTAAGGATACAGCTCCAACTTTTGGCATAGAAGTACAGTGTTTAAGGGCTAGAAATGTAAGAAAGGGCTACAGGGACAATGAGGGGGTAATGCCAGTTCTGCTCCAGGTACAAGAAAGCCCAGCATATGATATCTGGTTAGACTGTTAGCAATGCAAACAACTAGTTATCCTGGGGAGTCTGGTTAGAGAGTCTAAGTTCATGAAAGCTTGTGAAGTGCTGGCCACACTCCCACTTCCATCCCTCCAAATGCACTCCTTTCCATAATTTCACAGAAATAACATTTTCTGGAGGTCCCCATTGAAAAATGACACACACAAGGAAACACATCCCAACATGTTTGAGGTATCTCACAAAGTCTCCCACACTCTGTGAAAGCATCTCCACTAAAGGAACCACAATGCTGTTGGACCTACATATGAAATACCAGGTCCTAAAGGGTGCATCTACAGCATACCTTCACCTTGCAACAAGCAAATCCTTTCTCCAGACGATGTAGCATGGAATGTCTCATGTTTATACTGCTTAGAAACAGCTCATGCTGAATTGAGTTGCAAAGAAAACAGTGTAGTTTGCTCTTTTCTCATTCCATTTTTCTTTTCTTTCCCCCCACCAGGCGACACTATGGGAACACCAGCATTTGGCGTTCAGTCTGCTGCATTATTTTGGTTTTTAAGGCTCAGGCTGAAAACAGAATAGTGGTGAAAAACCTGGTGCATGCACTGGGCTGAGGATGGAAAGGCTGATTTGTCTCTCATGTTTCAACAAACTGGAAAAGCTGCCAGGATCTCACCATTACGTTAGTTCAACTGCAGGACAGCTGAGTGGAGTTGTTTCTTACACGGGAGGCTTTTAAAATATTTTAACAGAGCAAATAAAGATTATAGACTAGATAATCACTGGATTAGCAAGTTTGGGGTTTTTTCTTCCCATCACACTCAGTACCACCAGGATTTGGTCCCTATGTATGAAAATAGATAATTTTGCCAGACAGTTACAGCAAATTGTACATTCTTCAAGTATGTATATAAGGAAGATGAAGGTTGCTCAGAGAAGCTGTGGCTGCCGCATCCCTCCAGTGTTCAAGGCCAGGTTGGATGGGGCTTGGAGCAAGCTGCTCTAGTGGAAGATGTCCCTGCCCATGGCAGGGGGTTGGAACTGGATGAGCTTTAAGGTCCAGGCTGTGATTCCATGATAACTTTTCCAAGACAGTGAACAGATAATACATGATAGATTTTCCTAGTGGTCCTTGGCAGAACTGCAGAAAGGGGGCTTTGCTTGGTATGCTGTTGGCTTGCCCTCGATGAAAGAAAAGCTCTAGGTATTTTGGGGAACAGGGAAAGAAAGAGCACTTGCATTTAAATTGTGTATTATGTATGTATGGCTATAGAAGGCTGCAATCTAAATAGCTGGGAACACAGTGGGACTAACAGAATCTTTAGTACTCAGTTCTGTCTCCCTGACTTCCATTAGCTGGCTCCCCCTTTCTACTCCTGTAAACGTCTGTGCAGGGAAGATGCAGTAGTTTGTTCTACCTTTTGAGAGTGTCCTACGAGGTATACTGAGGTTTTGACCCAAAGGCAGTGGTTATGCTGAGTAATTTTTGCCACATGGGGCTCTATTTGTCTAACAAACCGGGGCTGACTGAACTGTGTACACTGAAGAGAAATGAAAGAATCCCAAATGAAAATACAGTGGCTTACACCAAGTTCTGCAGATGCCCTTTGCACTAGCTGGAGATATCATTAACGTTAACTGTGCTACCCACGTAACAGAGTTGTTTGTTTAAACTGATTACAGGACAATGACGTTTTCTAAGTGGAACATTTCCGTTGGCACAACCAGGACTGCATCAGGACTCTGTGTGCTCAGATGGCTTGATAAGAATTCTGCAAGTGTGGCAGACAGAGACACCTCGTATTTGCAGATTCCTCTCTTGAGCAAACCTCATTTTATCTTTGTCTATCAGGATTTATTCCCTCTGTAACACTCTGCTCCATCTCCACAGAGCTCCACAGCATGGAATGTAGCATTACCTGGTGTTTATGATCTTGGCATGAACTTGCAATAGTAAGAAAGACACAAGAGTAGCTGTGCAAGCATGAGAGCAGAACAAAGTGCAAGTTTCCTGCCTGCTCCAGGACTCCAGTTAATCTGCCTTCTCCTCCAATGTTTATTTCTCTCAAAGGAGGATTCTTCTCCTTCTCTTCCAGATGGCAACTGGTTTAACTGCTTTCTGAATCACCTCCTTTCTCTGACTCTACAGCACATCAAGAACAGTGACCAGCAATCCCTGGCTTGAGATTCCCAAGGGAAATCCCACAAACTACTTCTAAAGGGCCTGTGGAAAGTAAATGGAAAAACAGGTCTACCACCTGCATGCTTACACCTACTACTGTGGGGTCTATACTGCCACTGGACTTTCTTTTTACAGGGAGTTTTTTAAGACCCAGAATAAAAGGTTGGAAACTACTGACCAAAATGGACAACTTTAACTCACATAAATGGCTAAAATGTGACTAAATTACAGTAACCACCAGAGACTGGCAAAGGCAGACCTCATTTCATGATTTCTATGATAATTCTGTGCAACCCTGCTGAAGAATTTGAATCACAAACTGAAAGGCCTCCTACTGACTGCCCTGATCAGAGAATACCAATTATTTCAAACTGCAGCCATAAACAAAACCACCAAATTCCCATTTGCTTGCTTGCTACCAGAGGTCCCAATTCAGTTCCTTCAGATGTACACTGTGGTCCCTTGCATCTTCTCTTTTCTTTCAGTTAATAAACAAGTCCCTCCAGTTTATTTACAGGAGGTCGAAAGCCATTTTTCCTTACAGGTAATTTGAAGAAGGCAAAACAAAAAGAAGAGCAAAGACACTGCTCCTGCAGAGATCATGATTAAAAACCCAACCTACAAACCACCAGCAAACACACACAGAGAACTACAAAAAGAAAAGACTGTTAAGACCTACTGCACCTTTTAGGGGGTTTGCTGGATCTTTCCCCTGCAGACAATTCAGTCTTCCTTCTCCAGCAGCCAGCCTAGATAGCTCTGAGAATTCACTGCTTCAGTTATATCCCTTAACAATTTGAGATGTTAGTTACACCAAGTCAGTGACCCCCGAACTATCCTTCTTTACGTATTTCTAGTTCCTTGTAATTCAGATTAAACACTAGACCAATGCTATGCTATCAATAAATAGTGCTCCCTCACTCCTGCAGGATGTCTGAATGGGACTAAGTTTCTTGTCATTATGTCCATTCAAACATTGTCAATGTTGTATCTTACCAGCCTAAAATTTAGACATGGAGGAATTCACGTTTTCTACTGTACGTTATTGCTTTCCCTCCACAGCAGGGGATGCTCAGGTTGGAAAGCTCAACCCGACTATTAAATCTTTCAACAGTGAGAAAGCTCCTTTAGCTCATCTCGTATTTTCTCCCTTTCCCAGCAAAAACAAACCCATCACCCATAATCTTGCTTCAACACATCACCTATTTTGCTACAGGCCGTCCTCTAGGGTTTAAACAACCTCAAGGTAATAAGGTTATTTAAATGAGCTTCTCTTCTTTTGCCACATGATTCCCTTCATCATTAATTCCCATGCAGCATACATGCATCTTGCAGTAAGGAACAGCATAAAGGTCCCTGAGCTAACACAGAGTGGAGCTGGTCAGTCTCCAAAAGCATGATGATACAACAGTTTGGCAACCACCACCTGTAGTGTGCTGAGCATCTTTCCACAGGGATTGTATGGTGGGCATTAGAAGAAGGTTGAGACACACAGCACAATTACCACATCATAAGCTGTGACTAACAGGCTGTGGTAACCAGCATTAAACTTGTTCCTTGCAAATTAAAGGTAAAATTTAGCTTAAACTCTCTCCCTGCAGTGTATGCTACCATCACTTGGCATTTGCAGAGGGCTAAAAGCACAGGGCGAGTTGCTGTGTGTCAGCTGAGACAGTACCTGGCCCTTCAGTCAAACACATTCAGATCTACCTCAAAACCTGAAATAACTCCACTGCAAGTTCTGTGCTGCTCTGCTAATCCAATAACTCCTGCTCTCCACGCACACATCTCTCCTATGAGCTTCCTTCTGGCTTTTTAATCCACTTTCCTTCATGCTACTATTAAGCCTTGAATTACCTCCGACACTTCACATCTCAATCCTATTGCCATTTCTTCTGTCAAGTCCTTTTATCCTGGCTGTCCCCCTCAGTGCTCTCAGTAACTCACGAGGAGGCCCTATCACTATGCTAGTTTCCATGCTAACTACTAATGACCATTTCCATAGTATCCACAGGGAATTATTCCCTCTGGCCTTCTGGAGTTAGTGAAGGCACAAAAACTTCACTGACTTCTAGCTTCCTCCTACCTGGGCAGTTGTTGGAAAAGCCCTTTCTGGGATCAGGATTCTCTCTGTTTGCTAATGGCTCCCAACTCCTGACCTACGTTTTTGCAGGAAGCCACCTGTAAGCCGAACACAAATACATGTCTTCCTTCTCACTTTTAACTCATAGTTTTGCTTTGCTTTCTATTTTCTTTTGTCCTAGAGAATTGTTTGTGTTGCTTAGCGGCAAAAGGAAAAAGCAACCAAAAAACCCCCCAAACTTCCCCAATTACAACCAGTAGTTTGTGTCATGAGATGCCAGACATCCATCTACAGCCCCAATAGGAACTAAAGGGTATTTCTCCCTTGCTGGCAGTGTTCAAGGCCAGGTTGGACACAGGGGCTTGGAGCAAGCTGCTCTAGTGGAAGGTGTCCCTGCCCAT
>WYDI02030308.1:0-32395 GCA_009867235.2 Psittacus erithacus
GGGCCGGGTGCGGCGCTCCATGGCCGGGCGGTGGGCGCGGGGCCGGGCCGGCCGCGGGGCGGGGGATGCTGGATGCCCGGGCTGCGAAGCACACGGCCGGCGGCTCCGCTCCGCTCCACACGCACACACGGTCCCGGGCGGGGCGGCGGCGGCGGCGGCGGCGGCGGCGCTCGCCCTCTCCCGCGTGATGTCAGCGCTCAGCGGAAGGAGGGCGCAGCGTTAACCCTTCGCCTGCGCCGAGCTCTGGCTGCCGCCCCGCCGACGGGGATCGCCGCCACCAGCACCGGGCGCTGCCCGCCTCGGCCTGCGGCGGGGTCCGGGGTAGCGGCGTGCCCAGCCTCGCCTCCCCTTCCTTCCTCCTCCTCCCGCCTCTCCTCGCCTTCTCCCCTCCAGCCGGCTGCTGTTGGCAGCTGTCCTTTGTTAGGCGAGTGTCCGGCGTACTTGCAGGCGATTATCTGGGGGGCCCAGGGCGCCGCTCTGTCGGTTTCCTAAGGTGCTCTGCACCCAGGTTTTGTGGACTCGAGGCTTGGGTTCCGAATTCCTTTACGGATGGTGGTGGAACGTCTGGGTCGTGGCTGCTGGCAGGGGTAGCAGCATTGATCCGGCTTGCAAAAATGCCTTACATAAACCGCGAGTGAGATAGACGCAGCTAGCAGATAGCGTCTAGATTTGCACTCATAAATGCTTTGGGTGCAGACCCTAAATAATAGTGTCTTCGTGGGGCCTACTGAAAAAGGGACCTTGTTCTGGACACATTGTGTGTGCGCTGATAAGCGAGGGGATTCAGAATCAGCACAAGGGCTGATGCACTGGAGGAGGGAGGCGCTGGTTTGCTGTGCTTTGTAACAGCCCTTATTATGTGGACACAGACACAGCCTTTGTGGATCTTTTGCTAAGGAGGTATTTAGCCTGCTAATGCCAGCTCCTGAGCTGCCCTGGCCTCCACAAGGATGCTGAACCCCAAACAAAGATGTGAACAACAATGACAACAACCAACAACAAAGTCATGTTGATTTCAAGCTCCATTAGAACAACACAGGAACAAATCAATGCCTGGCAAGCAGAAAAGGACAGAATCAGTGGGGAAGGATACCACACATAGTGGAAAAGGGAAAGGGGGGGGCAGGCAGCAGCTATAAAAAGATATCTCTAAGGACCCCTTCAGCAGTCTCCTCCTTTTAATTCCTTTAGAAGTTAATTCCTGTTCGAGGGAAGGATGGGCAGCTCTGTAACAAAGCGGATTAGCCAGATACAAGGTTTGTTCCAAAATAACAAAAGTTATTACGTAGTAATGAGGTTTAGTTAATAGAGTCACAGACTTTAAGGCCACTGGGATTCCTCTGGACATCCTGCTTGCGGAGCAGATGCTGAGCTTGCCCTGATGACTTCTGTCTCCTGCTTGTTGTGTAAAGCTGCAAGGCCAGAGCTAGGGGACGACTCCCTGTCCTTGTGGACAGACAAGATATGGAGAGCTCCTGGCATCCTTGCAACAGGTTTTTCAGCAGTTGATTTTCCTGTCCTTGGGAGTGTTTATCTGGCTGGTTTCACCTTTAAACCATAAAATCTCGTTATTCCTTTTCCTGACTCCATTAAAGAGATACTTCTGATGAGACATTACTCCCCTGGGCAGGTCTCTCTGAGTTGCAATTGAGTCCCCCACATTGCACAATGGTCCAACTTAGGTTTCTCCCAGTGTTATACTCTCCTATCTCCCTTTTAGCGTATTGCCACTGCCATCTGAGATGCATGGGGCAGGCCAGACCTCATCACTATTGTTATAAGCTTTCTGTGAACCCAGGCAAAGGCATCTTGGATACCCTCGCTTCACATATTCAGGGCCAGCAGCTAGAGGTTTTCCTCTGTGAAAGGGAAGAGAATAGCCAAAGCTGTGATTATGCAGTACATCAGGCAGGTCTGCTCTCACCCTTGGCAACCCTTTGGTGCTGCTGGGCCGTGGGGAGCAGCAATGGTTTGGCAAACACTGGAACTGCTCGAGTCATTCACTGTGATTGCTAGGAAGGGGAACGCTGTTCCTGGGGGTTTGTGGGTGACACAGAACAGCCACGGCCAAAGCAGGGAATTCTCTCCTGGTTTGCTGCCCACTCAAATCTGAATCAATCACCGAAATTAAAACTCGGGATTGATCATAGCTTGGTGTGAGCAAGCTGACATTTCACTGCTGCATCTGGGGTACGATTAAGATTTCCCTTCAAGAATATGGGGAGGTTTGATAGAGCGTTGGGCCTTGAGCCCCCGAATCACAGACCTCAAGCATTTGAGACTAAAATGTAAATCCATTCGCAGCAGCAGCAGTAGAACATTAGTCCTGGTGCATCAGGCCTAACTGATTGAGCCAGAATGTATTATTTTCCTGATCCTGTGCAAAGCAAAACCCATCACATTTGGCACAGTTCTGGCTGTTAACTTCTAAGATTTATTACACAGTGCCATGGGGCCCCTGTTCTGCAGCTTTTTGTGAGTCCAAAATTTCCATGAAGCCCAAGGGGACTTGCGCATGAGCAGGAAAGGCAGGACTAGAATACTTCAGTTTGCAGGTTTTTGTTATTTCCAGGGGAGGAAGAGCATAATATGTAACATATTTAATTGCATCACACTGAATTTTTTGGTTTAGGGGAGGTCTCTGTGTGCATGTCCTCTGATGAGGCTGCCTTCTGCTTTGCTGTATCAGCTGGGTTGGCCAATTGTTTTGTTCCTTGTCTTGCAGCAGTAGGTTTCTGAAGCGCATCCCAGCCAGAGATGTGATGGAGCCCTAACTACTTTATGTACCGTAGTGCCTGCAATAATAGGGTAGGGGTTTCAGAGGTTGCCCATCCTTTCCGCTGTTAGTGTGGGAACACGTGAACCCCTTTGATGCTCAGAAATCCCTTTCATGACTCTATAAACATATTCCACTAGAAACAAAGAGAGACAAGGACAAGCTACCTGGTGCTTCAGATAGTCTGAAGGACCGGCCTGTGAGGAATCCCCCTTCCACAATGAGTCAATGGGGAAAATCATTCCTAATACTGTACAGAAGTGATATTTACCCACTCTTGATGCTTAGGGGTGGCAGAAGTCTCATTTCAGATAGTGAGTAGCCATCAGAACAGGGATACAAAAGTTATACCAGCCCCTTCCTCTTACACCCCTGTGAAATCTGTCTTAGGCACAGATACTAGAAATGGTGTAGTCGCTTGGCTGACACATAAGTTGTCATGCTAATACAGTTCTTGAAAATTGCCATTAAAGCATGAAACAACATTTGGCTGGGAGAAAAACAAGGCTTGCTTGTAGCTGAGCACTGCTTTGTCCGCCCAGCATTTTGGCTGTTCAGCCAGCACAAGTTTTCTGCTGATGCTGACATGTGAGGTAACGTCTCTGCAGCAACCTGCTGTACTAGGACATTTCATGTGTGCCTCCCCAGTGGCTAACGTGGTTGAGCACAGTCTTCTGGCAATGTGCGGGAGGACACAGGATGGGTTTGGTAAGGGTTCTGCAGTGACACAGTTCTTTTGGATGGGGTCTTTCCTGGCAAGCTGATTCACATCCGTTCCCGGGGGGCTGAACAGTTGCTGGGCTGGAAACAGGGCGAATGGCTCATCCAAATCTTTGGAAATGCAGCTCCTATCTGCTGTGGGATGAGCACAGCACATGCCAGAAACAATGGGGCCGAGCTGATGGATTGCCCTCAGGGGACCACTTTGATTCCATCCTCGGGGCTGCTGCCTGCTACAGAGGGGGGAATGTCACCCAGGAATTCCCCCACACTGGTGAACTGATTCCTCCCCTGATGTCTGGGGCTGTGCCTCTGCTTCCCTTCTGCAGCCATGGCCACTTTCCAGTGGCTCCCTACGCACACACTGTCTGGCAAAGCTCTGCAACTTGAAAGGCTCTTGGACTTGAATGGACATCTTATATAATTTTATACAATGATTATTACCAGAGGGGAGGAAGAGGAGGAGGAATCGCTCTTTAAAACATTCCTCTGTGGGGTTTTTTTCAGCTGCTTTTGTTTGATCAAGAGCCCTCAGCAAGAGGCCTGTCATTCTGAGCTGGGAATGCAGTTGACACTTCTGTCTCCGCTATGTACCTGGTGTGTATTTGCTGCAGTGCTGATTACACTGAGTTCTGTGTTTATAAACATTTTGAATCAGTGCAGGAGGCTGCGCTGAAGGAAATGCTAAAGCCAGCATCAGTTTTATTTTTGCCTTTTCATCTGTAAACACACATAATGTGTCTGCAGAGCAGTCAACAATGAGGGATCAGAGGAGCAAAGGGCTTCCTGAGCTGATTCTTTGCTTGGCTTCACTTCTGAGCTCTCCTGATACAGCCTCCTACATGCTTACATGAACACACATACGTGTGCACACGTAGAGACTGTACAGACAGCAGACACTCCTTCAGATCTGAAAGCACTATCCTTTTAAAAGGCAATTCAGTGCTGATAGTCACTCCTGCCCTGCTGTTCTCTGGATAGGGCCAGCAGCTGGAGAAGATATTAAATATGAACTGGTGAGAAAATTGCTTCCCAGTTAAGGAGAAGCTGATTGTAAGGTAAGGTTGTAAGCAGTCTGCAAACAGCAGTGGGGTTTTACTGTCCCCCTCTCTTGAAGGGATTGTAATAGCCTTCCTGCAATGCTGTTTGAGCGTCTTAACCCTCTCAATCCCCACAGCACCCCCTTGTGAGACAGGAATTAATCCATAATCCTCATTATACATGGAGAAAAGAAGCCCAGGGAGATTAGGAATACCAGCCTTGCAGGGAGCAGTATGAATTCCGCTATGGGCTTTCAGTGGGAAGTGCCTCTAAGTGCAAAGCTCTTGGGCTTCGAAGGACCCATGTTTGGAATTGCCCGACAGAAGCCAATCTGGGTACCTCTCAGTCCAAGCAGCAACAAACTGGGTGCGAATTTGGTCTTGAGTGCTCCTGCATGGGTAAAACTGCTGCAAGCAGCATCCATGTGTGGCTTGGTCCACTCTTCTTGGTGTTCTATGCCAACAAGCACCTTCCACTCCACGCGGAAGTTCCTGCTGGGAGATGGTTGTAGTTCGGAGCAGAGCTCGGCAGAGGAGGGGTGGAGGCTCCATCTGTTGATAGGCAGGGGAAAGGTTTCCAAACGTCTTGAGTGCTGCTGGGACACCTCTCGCTTTCCAGCTGTTGGGGCAGGATCAGTGCAAGCTTCCCGTGGGAGCAATAGGATGCGGCTGTGTCCGTCCTGCCTTGCATAGGGACCACGGCCAGGGCGAGAGGAGCCTGTCTGGAGGAGCAACGGACCGAACACCTTGCAAAGGAAAAACGTTAGGAGCCCCAGCGCCAGCCCCGGGCGCCGCCGCACCGAGCACAACGGCCGAGCACCACCTAGTGTCAGCAGGATCGGCTCCGCCGGGCAGGGCATCACCGGCACCGCGGCGGGATGGCTGCGTAGAGATGCGTCCGGTGGTAAAGATGGGACAGAGCATTCAGAGGTGCGATGGCATAGAGAAAGAAAATAGGGGTGGAAATACGACGTGGTCCAATGTGAGGCGTCCCTGCCCATGGCAGCGGGTTGGAACTGAGTGATCGTAAAGTCCTTTCCAACCCAAACCATTCTATGTGTTCCTGGCATTGCTAATGAGGTCCGGCAAGGGGAATTCTCCCTCTTCACACTTGTCTCTCAGCTCCAGCATGTGAACTGATACGCTCTCTGGCACTGACACAGCTCATTCAGAGCATGCACAAGCCTCAGAGGATATCGTATTAGAAAATGGCATGCATTATTGAACAGTGTTGTAGCCCTGCCTTCCTGAGTGCCTTGGCAGTGCCCATGCGTGGCAAGGAAGGCAGGACACAGAGTCCCAATACCCAGAACAGCCTTCTGTCTGAGGGTTTTAGAAGCTGCTGTGTAGTCATCCATGAGGGAAAAGCCACAGAGAGGATTTCTTCTGAACTGGAAATTCAGTGACATGCTCTGCTTTGGATTTGAATTGGGATCAGAACTTGCTGTAAATTTACAAGTGGAAATAAGCCCTTTGCTTTTAGTAGCTGGACAAATACCCTTCTTTTCTTGCATAAGCTCTTCTGGAACCTGATCTCTGGATCTGAGGGCGAGAAGTCAAGAGGTTCGCAGGCCTGTCTCATTTTCAGGCTGTCAAGTCAATAGCACCAGAGTGTAAGTTCAATGCTGTGCCAGCAGAGCTGCTGCTGTGAACAAGGAGCAAGGGCCCTGCAGGCACCACAGCGTGTCTGGAGGGGGACATTGCCATCAGCAGAGCAACTCCACTGTCACCCATCTGGAATCAACTCCTCTATGTCAAGGTGTACCTCTGGAGCAACTCCAATGCAAATCTACAGCAAATCCAGACCAGATTTGGGAATTTCTGGTGTAAACCTGGACTGAGTTGAGCCCAATTGGTGGGGCAGCACAATTGGTGGGGCAGCACAGCAGCCCAGTCTGTGCTGTTGTGGCTGGACACAGAAGGCAGCCCCAGCAATTCCCATGCAGATATGAGCTCTGTTTAAATCCACATCCAGGTGGGGACACATTTCTGCTGCACAAGCATCTTCCCCATTCAGTGCCGTCTGCTTGTGACGCACACCCAGCAAAGACTGTCCTCTCTCTGCCCCCTGCTCCCAGCCAGGCTGTTAATTTCTGGCTGTCACAAACGAGCTGTTCCTCTGTGAGCAGAGCCCTTTGCCCCTCTCCACCAGGCGAGGCAGGCATCAGCCTTGTCAGCATCAGAATCAGCCACAGGAATCAACACATCCCGGTGATGCTGATTTATCGCCCTCTAGGCTGTCAGCATAAATACTTGATAAATACAGATATGAATAATACAGGCTGAGTTTACCTTGTCGGCATTAATGAATCCCCTGTTGGAGAGCAGGGGGAGGCTATCACCAGGCTGTGCATGCAGTGGAGGTCTCCTGTGCATGCTCCTCCACCATCCCAGGCAAGGTGAAGGGTTTTAATCCAAACAGTGCTTTTGTGAACCCGGAGTAATCTCCTTTGCAGCCTGCTTTTGTAAATGCCAACTAGGCCTGGCTCTTGTCTATTGAGGGGAATTTTGCTGCAGTCTGAAGTGCTGGAGATGTGAATTTGGAGGGACTCCAAGGGAAATGTTTCTGTCAGCCTGGAGTAGCTGCAGAGGGGCCAGCGGAATGATGTTACTGTTCTCCCTCAGAGGACAAACCTCTCCTCATGGGCCAATTCCCTCCTCCTGTCCAACAGTGGGAACAATTGTTCTCCCCCATCCATGAGCTTTTTTCTGCAGATGTTAGAGGGAGGAGGTCACCTTCCTTATGCTGAGCTCCTAGGAGATTATGAGACCTTTCTGGAGATGCTGGATAGGGAGGCATTGCTCATCTCCCTGGGAGAGCTGGATGAGCATTTGTCCTCATGGCAAGACTATCAAAGCTTTCACTCAAGCCAAATAGCCACCCAGCTAGCCAAATAACCAGGCTTTGCCTGCTAATTCCTACTAGCTGATTGGTTGGAGGAATGGAAAACGATACTAGGAAAAATAAGGTAGATCTGTGGTACTTTATAGCCTTCCCATGAGAATCCATGGGAATTCATGGATTCCTCCTCAATGGGGAGACTTGAGGGAGTCAGGTTTATTCACCCTACCTCCTGGTGTTTGGGGGTAATGCGGCTGTACTTCCAAATGCTGTAAGACCTTGCCATCCTGGGCACACAGTAAGAGTTGGAGGCTGACTTCATGAGTCATCCCTTTCCAAGCAGGGAGAAAAATGTCACATTACGTTCTTGTTTGCAAATTCTTCACATGTGTATCTTGAGTCCTCGACACAAACGAGCCCCCAGTGGAAGCTGTCTGCAGAGCTCAATTTTCCATGCTTTTGGTGGAGGTTTGGTGATGGTTCTGGGTTCCAAGCTGCCCTCTCATAGAGTGACAGCTAAAAGAGCATCTACATGGGGTTTCATGTTAGTAGAATTCAGCATGTCTTACCTGTGGCAAGAAGACAGAAATCTTCTGGCAGTAGAAACAGATCCCTAATATCGAAGTCTCCATTAGTCTGTATTTCTGACACGTATCTTCCCATGTAATATTCTGTGCAGTGTTCAAGGCCAGGTAGGGTACAGTCATGTTTATTCTGCCCTGATATAAGCAGCTGGGACTAGAATTCACTTGGCAACAGAGCTGCCAGTGCCTGTCTATAATGCCCACTGCTGGCAGTGTACCTGAGCATCTAAATCTGGGTCTGAGGCTTCATCATTTCATGCCTCAGTTTGCCACCAGACAACATGTCACAGCTAACAGGAGAGTCTGGAGGCCAAAAGCCCATAGTGGCTGGAGCATGCTCATCCAGAGCTTAGGTAACTGAATAGATGGTTTCCATTTGGTGCATTATGGGGATCTGGCCCTCTTTGAAGGTGATGTGTTGTGAGATGGATAATAGCAGGGACAAGCTGTTAAGAGCTTTCTGTCCTTCTGCAGGCAGCAAGGATTTCATCTTTTAAGATAACCTGAGTAGGGCTATGGGCTCCCTCCATTTTTTCCCTTTAATGCCTTTAAATACTTTTACAGTGTCAGTTAATGAAACTTTGGTGACCTCGGGGCTCCTGAGGGAATCCATCTGCATCTAAGTGGTGGAAAATGAACTTGTTAATGGCTGGGGCCTGCTCAGTCAATATAGAAAATCGATTCTTAGCATGAAGGGCTGTATAGGAAGGGGCTTGGCTAAGTGGGTTTATCTTGAGGATGAATAGGGATGGGTGGATGGGCAGTGCAGAGCAGTGACTGATGAAGAGAATCAGAGGGTGGCTGGGAAAATGCCTCATTTTTACTGCTAACTGCAGGGAAGTAGGAGGGCTTGCCAAACTGAGGTACTTGTGCCTGAAGGACATGTGGAAAGCCTGTGTAAGATCTGATTGCAATCTCTCTACTTCTCTCTTCTGTGCTTGTACTCCACCTAGCATCACAGGAGGTCTTCTTTCCCTTCATTCCCAGTTTTCCTCTAGCAGAGATGCCTCCCCAAAGCCATCCATTCCTGCTCCCATCAAACCTAATGTCCTCTTGTCACAAGTAATTCAGCATCGGGAGGGAGACTAGAGCTCCTGGAAGAGCTCACACTATGGATACCAGAGAATGAAGGCTGGCAGTACCAGAAAGCCATTGGAAAGCCATGCACCAGGTGCCTGGGTCCTCTGGGAAGTGCTCTGGAGTAGTTTGGACATCTGTCCTGCATCTAACAGGAGTTATTTTGCCCTTTGCTAATCCTCTCCACTTCCAGCTCATTCTTTTCCTCTGTGGCCTTTCTGCACGGCAACAGGGACGCAGGTTCCCTGCCTCGTGCTGAACATGTACTTGAGCAGGGACTTGTAACCCCAGGGGTATTAGCAGTGATGGAGTTACATCATTGAGGGGATGGTGTAAAGGGGATTAGGGTGCCCTTTGCATATGAAGGTAGGGAGGAGGAAGACAAATTAGAGAGGTAAGAAGGAAACAGGAAGTGTATTTTTCTGCGTTTGGGGATGCTGTGTGTGCTCTACACACCATCTGTGCACTGGTGAAACTGTGTTGGGTCTTTTAAGAGCACTGATCCGCCCTTTCATCTCTCACACAGGGCAAAACATGTACCATAGAGCTGGGAATAGAGCCTCAGACAGAGTAAATTGGTCATGTTCTGCTGGTATCCACAGGGTGATGCTGATTTTCATTACAGAGGCGGATGGCCCAGTGAGATCACAACAGCAGGGCTGACTGTGCTTTCAGTCAGGGTCCCTTTACACCCCCCTCCTCTGCTTCGTGGGGATCGCCCTGGTTTAGAGCAGCTGAACCATCAGGGAGTGTATGAAAAAGGCAAGTTTGGAAACGGGAGGAAAACCTTTACGGCTCTAAAGCAGCTTCGGACATCTGCAAAACACTTTGAGATCTGCAGCAGCCAATTGCCAAAGATGAGCAGTTTAATTATGATGTGATTGGTGCTATGCCCTTCTATGATTCGCACATCCCGTGGGTCAGATCCTCGGCTGATAAAAACTGAGAGAACTGAACTGATTTATGTCCATTGAAGATCAGCTGCAGCGAGCCCACATTATACCACTTGATGAAGTCTTCTCTCTCTCTTCTCTCTCCACTTGCCTTTAGTCACTAAAATCTGCTTCATTAACAAACTCTCCCTAATCACTGTTCCTGAGCAGTGGAGCACTTTGCCCAGTGGGGCTCTGCATGAAGCTTCTGCCCAAGGATTGTTACAGTGAATGTAATGCACACTTTAATGACTTTGCTTCTCCTTAGCCAGTTGTTGGAGGATATGGAGCAGCGATTCTGCAATGCTTGCTGTGCTGGGAGTCTCTCATGGGTGGCTGGATGTTAGCTGTGAATTTGCTCACTTCCTGCACGATGAAACAGTCTCTGAACAGTCTGCTTTGAAGCACAGTCTTTTAGCTAAAGGCATCTTCTTGCACAGTCAGAAAGAAGGCTAGCGGGATGGTGGAGGTCATGCTTCAGGTTTTAGGCATCTCATGGAAAGAGCTTAGGGGTCTTTAAGGATTTTCCTGGCAGGATTTGGCCAGAGATTTTTGGGAAAATAAAAAAAGAGGTTTCCAGGAAATACAGTTTCCTGATCTGGAATTGATCAGATTTTGTCTACGCCATGAGGGAGGGAAAGATGGGTATTGAAAAGAGCAGGTTCAGGCCTGGAAGCATGATCCCTCTATGTGCTCGACAGTAGCTGCCAATCCTCTCAGCCCCACGTGCTCACAGCCCCACTCCGTCAGCACGGCTGATGGAGACCTGCACCCAGTCCCACGAAGCAATGTGAAGGGTATAATTTAAGCTGTTCTATTCCTATCCTGGCATGGATCCATTTGTTGGAGACGCAAGAGTCTCCCCCACACAACCCATCGCGGCAGAGTATTTGCTGTGGGGAGCCAGGCACTGCACGGAGGTTCTGGGGGAGCAGCGGAGCCGTGAGGAGCAGCCCAGCCAGCATTATCCTGTGGGCGGCTTGTTTTTCATCCTTCCCACCCTCTCAGTGATGATGAGGCCTATTTTTCTCTCCTTCTATGTGCAGAAATAGCTTGCGTTTGTCGTAAATCACCTCGGCTGCAGATGGTGAGTCACTGGTTGATCAAAGGCGAGACCCTTTTCGAGGTCTGAGCGGAAGACTAGATGCTTCAATAAATCATTAGGAATCAGCAGTAAAGAGAGTTTCCTTGGGTTTAACAAGAAAACCTCACCACCCCCCTCCTTTGTCCCCCATGGCCCCTGGCTTGTGCAGTGTAAATTGAAAATCTCAGTGACATCAATGGAATTACCTGATTTAGGATTCCCGTTACAGCTATTCCTAGGCTTTGGGCAGTAGTTTTCTGCCCCAGTCAACAAGTCTGGATGGCAGCATGGGAAAAAGTGCTATAGCCAAGGGGGATAAATATGACTAAGCACAAGTGCTAGGAATAGAGAATAAGAAAAGACACAGTGTTGGCATGTGCCATTCACCAGTAGGAAATGATATAAGAAATGCAGAGTCCGGTGGTATCACCATCTGCTGAGCATGAGTGTGACACGAGCTAGCATAGTGATGACAGGAGCTGGGATGCAGGGTGAGATAAACCACAGGTCCATGACGTACTGCGTCAGGGTCCAAGATGCCGTACTGTGTACCTATTGCAAAGGGGGGTGAGGTGGCACTGAACAGGACTGCTCACTCAGATGAAACAAGGAGCATTAATATGGCTGTGGGGAGAGGAGGAGAGACTTAATCCAAGCCATGCATCTGCCAGCATCATGATGATGGTATCCTGCCCAGGACAGGGCTATGGGAGAGCAGAGGATGGTATAAGAGCTGTCAAGGGAATAGAGCAAGACCTGAAACTGTTCCTGTACGCTACACATTCCTTTCCTCATCCCTTGCATGTCTCCAGCCAGCCTCCTTGGGAACTAAGAGATCAATGGCTCTTGAGTCAGAGACTCCGCTGAAAGCTGAGCAGATGAAGGGTTTGCCATCTGTGAACAAGTTGTTCTGATTGAATTAGGGAACATTTAACATTTACAGATAATTAGAAACAGCCACCCATTACAATGGGAGCAAGAGGCAGCAGGGAGAAGCTTTTGAAAGGCGATTGGAAACTCCTTAACACATCAGCCAGGGGATCTTTTCAGAGGCAGCTTCTGAGCCTTTCCAAATGATTTGTGCTCGTCACATCCCAGATCCTGGAAGCCACGTACCTACCTCTATCTCTCTTTTCTGTCCTCTCCATTGTGTTTCTTAACTACCTTTTTCTCCCAGCCAGCCATCAGCCGGATGCCTTTCTGGTTGATTTTAACAGGGTGTCCCCTTTGGTCTCATACTGGGCAAAGGGGAAGGAAATTTGCTTTTCATCTCTATGACTGTCACAATCTCCTTGGCTTGGCGTTGGGGTGTGCAGCCATGGGGAGACACAGCTTTGGATGCAGAGGCACCTATGCTATCCTGACGTCTACAGGGTAGACCTGCATGTAAAGCTAGGTGACATTCTGAAGCTAACTTTATTACATAGAAAGATAAATACCCTTGGAAAAGAAAGAGGAAAAAAAATCGAGAAAGAAAGTAAAATATGTAAAATGCTCTCTTTTCTACTCAAAGATAGCTTCTTCCTTACAAATTCCTCTTTTTCTTCCTCATGTTTCCTTAATATGTTTTTACATCAACAGTGTTAAGGGAAGGCTGTTTCTCGTACTTTGCTTTTGAGAGAAAAAGAAGCGAGTGGAGATTTAAAATTCCTCAAAACACAAAAAGAGATGATTTCCTTCCCAAATTTCCTCTGAAAAATAACTGGCATCTCTCAAGCAGCTTGAGCAGTAATTGTGCTTACATCAGTGATGGTAATTGCATTGCATCTGCTGCAGAGAGTTACCCAAGAGGTGAAACCATAATGCTGCAGCTGGAAGAAGAAGCCTCAGTGATGGCTCTTGGGCAGCAGCTCCTTGACTTGACCTGTGCTCCAGCACCACGGGTGGCTGCAGGAGCAGAGGCAGCTGCAGTTACAGCACATCAATGGGCATCCCATCCTCTAATAGAGCAGAACAGGTCCCCCAGGACAAGAAGGTGATAACGGCAGAATTAAAAGGCTGGAGAGGCAAGAGAGGGATGAGCCCAGGGATGTCTTTAGGAGGTCAGTTCAGGACACACTCGTTTGAGACTGGGATGACGAAAAAGTGATGTAGCTTTTGCAAGACATCCTCAGGTCTTCAAAGAACATGAGCTGCACGAATGTTTTGTCCCTGTAGGATGGATTTTGGATGAGCAGTCCTACTAGGAAGGGCTTATCCAAGGGTTGCACAGCTGGGTTTGCTCTTGGCTGGTACTGGAACAGCATCTTCCTGTTATCTACGGTAGGGCAGAGGTGAAGGCCTGTCTAAGCAGCCTTCATGGAGGTGGCTACATCGAGGCCATGTCCTAAGGAGACATTTTAAAACTTGCCTAAAAAGCATCTGCAATGAAACTGGAGAAGAGCTTATGGTACACAGAGATAATACTCAGCTTCCCCGCATTTCTTAGAAGGAAATAAATGGAAAACTGAGATTTCTCCTTAAGTCCAATAATATCCAAAAGCCTGACTGGGATAATGAAGTGAGAAGCAGACGGCTTTCTGCACAGCTTGCGCCCCAGCCTTGTTTAGCGTGGCTACCCCTAGCAGGCAGTGTGTAGGACCCTGATAGACATCTAGTGGCATTTTACTATAACTACAAGCTAAGAAGGGGGTGCCGGGGAAAGTGATGGGGTATATATGGTGGTAAGGAGGTGGTTCTGCTTTCCAAATAAGTAACAGGCTTTGGTCACGGGGAAATATAAGCCCCTGTCTCTTGCACTGGCATCCATCTTATGGAAGAACAAAAGGGAGAGACTGTGATGTAGCAGTGTTATTTCTTGGAGAGTCAGGCTGAACGCAAAGGAATCCCTGCAGACGGCTCACCCTACACAACCCCGTCATGCTGGCTCTGCTATCTCTGCTGCAGTTGGTGGGGAAGGACAGGGTATGGAGGGCAGCCCCTTGCCATCAGAGACAATGCACACTGGGGGGATCTGCACGTGCCCACATCTTGGCTGGGAGCATGAGAAGATGCCTCCAAGGGGGTGTCAGACACAGTTACAGTGAACCACGATATTTATAACAAAGTGTGGGGGAAGGTGTCACATCACATTACACTGATGCTGCGGCGCCAGAGATGCAGGGACGATGCTGCAGAGCGGGATGTGGGGAGGGCCAGGAGACGGTAAGATGAGTTTGCTCTGCAAATAGAGTCTTTGTTGGGGTGCTGGCAGTATGGCGCACCAGAGCAGGGTTTTCCTGGAGGCCAGGGGAGGGCAAACCTCTCATGGATGCTAGTATCAGCTGGTGGTGATGCTTGGCTCTTAAATCCTGGCCCTGCCTTAAGGGACAATAGAGTTAGGGTGTATGGTGGTGAAATGGGGGAAAAATAATCTGGGTATTCCCAATGTACTTAAACATTGGAGTCTCTTTGCTTTCCTGCATGGGTATATCCCACTTGCTTTTGTGCCAGTGGGAGGACATTGGCCTAGGAGCATAACCTTGCTGATAGACCTGCCTTCACCAAGCTATGATGTAAATGCTGTTATCTTTTGAATAAACAGTTCTTTACGGAAAGCTAGGCTACGTCAATGCAAGCATCTGGGATTGCACAACTCCCTCCCTAAAGAATGAGCCCCTGAAAGCACCCAGCTCTTTGGAATTGCTGCAAAGAGTGGGCCAAGACGTAGAAAGCTGAAGCCAAGGACCAGGTCTCAGAGCTGCACTTTCCCTGTGCAGCAGGAGGAGGCCTGGATCCCCATGCAGAAATACCCTCATGAATTGTAACCAGAGCAGTGGGAGCTCCTACACATACAGAAGCATATCTCTGTGCATCCAGCTCCTGCTCCTTCCCCCTGCCCTGGCAACAGTACAGTCAAACATGGATGCAGTGCAGCGCAGCAATTGCAGCCTTCACGGGCCTCTTGAGGCGAATTGCTTGGGAACAGCTTTTGTCAGCTGCTGTTTGTCCCTCACTGCAAACATGTGAGCATCTCTTGAGACAGCAGCCAGCACATGGGCAGGCAGAACCGGAGCCTGCTGCTTGGTGCAGTATTTGGTATTTGATGATGTTCTGGTGGCAGGTAAACCCTCTATTCACAGTGATGAATAGAGCTTGGTCTCCACATATCAGGCTTGGATGGGCTTTGCACACCCTGGCCCTGGAGCAGACGCTTGTTCAACAGCGTCATCCACATTGCCCTGCAGTCCTTTGTGGGCCAGTTCAGCCTCCATCCACTCCACACTACCCTGCTTTTCTCCCTGCTTCTCCTCCCATGCAGACAGCCCTGCCATTTACCTCATAGGGATTCAGCTGCTCAGTGCCTGCAGGGATTGATGTTCTTTCCCAGGGTGTTTTGGGCCCAGGCTGAGCATCCCAGCTCCATCCAGAAGCAGAGACCTCATCACGACTGGCATGTTGGCGCCAGCTTTTATTCTCATGGGGTTCTGCCTGACTGCTCTCACTGGAGAGCAAGCGTGGGTATGGGTGACCTTGACCCCTTTTCCTGCCCTTATGAGGCTGTTTCCAAGTGCCTGCAGCACTGAAGCCACAGTCCCTGAGTGGAAATGGCAGCAGCGGCTGCAGACAGGGAGGCAGGCTTTCCCACAGCCTCCGAGGGCAAGTGTTCCATGGAAAGACATCAGCTCCTGCCTGCTTTGCAAAGCAGGCTTGCACGTGTCTATTAGTTTCCCTAGGGAAATAAACACTCTTGACCTCAGCCCTAGACCAAGCCAGCCCTGAGCGCTGGTGGGCTCCGCTTGTCATCCACTGTGTGTGGCAATAATAGCAGGTGGATGTGAGATACCCTCGTTAGGTTATCACAGGCCTGGGCTTGTTCCCTTGAGCCATGAGAATATCCACATGAGGAAAGAGCCAGGAGAAAGGAGGGACAAGAGCACAAGCTGGTAGTAGGCAAAAGGCTGGAGCACTTTAACAGGTATGATCCTTTGTTAGCACAAGCTGGTAGTAGGCAAAGGGCTGGAGCACCTTAACAGGTATGGTCCTTTGTTAGCACTGCTCTCAGGGCTGCTTTTGGAAGGAAAAGGGCTAGTGGAGATGCTGGAAGCATGCAGGTTGTGAAGGGAGAGCCATTAAGTAGGCTGCAGAGTGTGTCTTTGTGTACTGGGTGTATTTTGTACTGTGTACATCTGTATGGTCTGTCTAACACAGACTGCTGCTGCATACCTACTGCGACAGACAAGCAGACTGATGCTCCAGTATGACTATATGGGGAAATACATCAGCAGGGAGTACACCTTTACTGTGCTCTGTTTGCAGTGGGATCAGAGAGGGACACAATGTCCATGCGAGTACAGAAAATGGCTGGGTCCCTGCACCCCACCTCCATGCATGGGTGATACATGTAAGCATTCTGCCTTGGACATATTTATGCCACTGTCTGACTGCAGACGTCACATCCAGGCAGTGTGTTGGGCTAAGGAGGCATGGCATGTGTGTGGCTGTAAGGCATTACATCTCCCTGCATCCTGGTCTGCAGAGCTCGCTAACGTCACGTGTGATTCAGCACGAAACCCAAGCCTTTGGTTGGGATGTCCCTGTCTCTGTGTGTGGGTTACCCTGCTGTGTGTGCTCTATCAGGCACGTTCTGCAGTGTGTGTGTCCTCTGTGCCTGTGTGCTGCCTGAGGTCCCTCCAGCAATGGCACAGTGCCACAACGCAGCCAGCCCTCTAATGTGAGGACTGCTCCTCTCACTACACCGGCAGTTTAAAGGAGGTCATCCTTGTCCCACTACAGCCAGTGACTAAGGCAGCCTGGCATTTACCCAGGGTTTATTTGGACGCTCCAGAGCCAGCTGCACACATTTTTTGGTTGTTTGGTTTTTGTCTGACTTCATGCCCTTTTGGTGATTCCTTATAACCCCAGCTCAGAGAAGGGACAAATCCTCTCTGCTTTCAGGGGGAGGAGGATTGTGCAGCATCCACCACATGCAGGCAGACCATAAAAAGAAAGAAAAAGCCTCTTGCATTATCTGTCCTGGAAACGATATTTTGTTCTGTGTACAATTCCCTTTGACTCTTTAGGCAAAGATTTATTCTCTCTTTGCTCATGACAGCAGAGTTTGCAGCTTTCCAGTAAGTTTGGACCGGCCCAAGTTAACTGTGCATCCTCAGTGTCTGATTAGCTCTATCTGCTGTGTTTTTATTGACCTATGCAAGTGAAAAACTAGGTCAAGCCAGGCTGATGAGGCTAGATCTGGCTCTGTAATATAAATCAGTGCAAACGAGGCCATCCATTCGCTGAGCCATCAAATCACGCTCAGGGGTGGGTGGCCTCCAAAGTATCCAGGGGACATAATTAGGAACTGTCCCAAGCTGTCAATCAGAAGTGGAGCGTGGTTTGGAGGTAGAGGGCGGATGGATTATTTTAGAAGCTGTTCTTTGTTTCTCTGGTGAGGGGCATTTTGTCAGCAAGGGGATGAAGCACAGTCACTGGAATGGCTGCAAATAGAAATGGCCCTTGCCCGTCTGTGACTCCAGTGCAAAGTCTCTCCGCAGAGAAGGGATGGAGGCAGTTAAAAGAAGCCTGCAGGGCTGAGATGAGGTTTTGTTCTACAGAAGGGAGAACTGAATCTTTCACCCAGCTTCCTTCCTAGCAGACCTTATTGATGGCTTTTGCCATGCACAGCCAAGGGCGATACAGCCAGCCTCTACTATGGAGAAGCTTTTGAGACTCCTCTAATGTTGCCTCTCCTGGTTTGGTTGGATCAGAGCAGGAATCAGCCTGTGACCCAATCTGCTGCTGCTGAGTTAGGCACCTTGCTCTGGGGAGAAAGGAGGCGGTGAAGCCTGTGGCAGACTGAGTTCAGATGCATTAAAAGAATCCCTCCATCACCCTGGAAAAGCTCTCTGCGGGGAGACTTGTGTGTCTGGTGCTGGAAGCTTCCAGGACAGGAAGCAAGGAGCAGCCTCAGCTGGTCTCATCTTCAGTGTGTGATGTGCTGGGAGCGCGATGTCACACAGCATTAGCTTCACTTGCGGTGGGCAGTCGCGCTGTGACAGCTCAGGGGCTCACAAAGCCACGCTGCAAGAGGGGCTAAGGAGAGACATGGCAAAGCAGAGTAGTTTGTGCTGGTGTGGCAGGACTCAAAGAGGGGGTACTGGGAAAGGGGTGGAGGAGGCTCGTTGTTGTATTCACAGAGGGCATAGCAGGCTTTCCCTGCTCATCATGATTACCCGCGGGGCTGCCAGTGAGCCGCTGCTGCATTGGCCTCTGCTTTGCGGAGCAGCAGTGTGTGCAAGGGGGAAGCTCAGGTCAGCGTCACGTTGTGCTGCCAAGAGCCACACATGTGATGGCCAGCTGGAGGAAGGTCACCTGGATGTGAAATCCAGTTGGGATCTGCTGTTGAAGAAGCAAGGGGCTTGGGCAGACCTGTGCAGGGTGAATTCAGCCATGATAACAGAGCGGGATGTTTTCAGTGTGCAATGGGAGGCAGAGCTTTCAGCATATTCCGGAGTCTTTGGGGATCTTGCATAGATATCAGGCCACAAATGCCTCATTCTTCACCCCTGAGAATATCTGCAGCCCCTTCTCACTTAGTGGGATCTGAAGAGATTTTGTGTGTTGCGATATACAAGACAGAAGCACTTTCAGTGGCAGTGCCAGGATGCAGAGGCTTACCTGGTATGAAGAGGGACAATCCACCATCTTTTGTACTGCTATGCACCCGGCTCTGTACAGCAGGTGTCAAATGTGCAGTAAATGCTGTTCCTTTGGGGAAAATGTGGTCATTAAAACAAGAGGAACTTCAGCTTTTACAAAGAGAGACAAGAGATGATGAAACCTGCCTGTTAAAAACCTGGAGTTGCCAGGTATCTTCCACTGAACACAAATATCCATTCAGCTAAGTCAGCTTCCAGGGAGACGCTTCCCATTTCCTTCTGCAAGATGCTGTCTTTGCTGGGCCGCTGGTGGGAATGCCAGAGGGTAGGAGCTGGCACGGGCATCTCTGCCTGTGCAGCTATCAGACCTGCTTCTCCTGTCTGAGCTCAGCAGCAACCTGATGTGAGTGATGGCCCCGGCTTCCCGGATGCATTTACATTCCCTTTGCATGCTCTTGTTGCCTTCCCGTCTTTATGGTTGTGATTTACTGACGTCACAGGCGCAGCATCATGGAATTGAGTTTACGGGAGGCTGAATTTATGATTAAAGAAATGAACCCTCCACTACTCCACACGGCCCCCCCCTTCCATACACACATGCGGGAGTGTGCAGCGCCTGGCTGTGCTCTGCAGTGCAGTGGCAAAGGGGGAAGAGAGGCCACTGAAGACCCTGGTTTATGGAGGATAAACTGCAGCCACTCTTGTATGCTGGGCTCCTGGGTTTTGCGTGTGGGTCTGAGAAGAGGAGTGGGTTGCAGCCGATGAAGCGGGGCTCCGACTGCTTTGTTTCATATTAACAGTCCTCTTCACAATGATGCATTCCTACTTTTGGGTGGTTTCCAAAGCGTTCCCAGCAGGCATTTCTCAGCTTTGCCATCTCCTGGCCCTCCCCTCCAGACTTTTCCCTCTCTTCCACTGAACTTCTGGATAAACTGCAAGGTCAGGAAGCCAAGCAAAGAAGGAAGGGGAGAGAAAATGTAGAAGTTGTAAGCCAAACTCAATCGGATGCAGCTCTATGCGGCTTGAAGTGTGGCTTAGTTTGTGTCTGGGTGTGTTGGAATAACTCCATTCTCGGGAGCTAATTTAGGATGTCCTCTGCTCTCTGCCTGGAGAGGAAACAGCTTCCATACAGAAGGCACTTGTCTGTGACAGATCTCTTGTAAACAGCATAATAGCTTGATGTCAGACACGCTGAAGACATCTTTATCAGGTACTTTGCCAAAGCCCCCAGGGGGAAGCTGTAGGACAGACCTTGGTCAGCAGAGGTTTTTCAGGCACAGGCTGGCTGAGATTCAGAGCCAGGCTGCATGGAGCCCTCGCTAACCCAAAGGCTTGGGTAGCCCACCAGCTATTAATAAAGAAGGAGGTCTGTGTTATACCACGCTGCATCACAGAGCCAGCTGTCTCTCAGCAGAGGAGCTTTGCTGAGATATTCTAGGCAGAGGCACTAAAAAGATTATATCAAAAATGGAGCGAGTCAGAAGAGCAGATTGGATGGAGGATTTCCTGCTCTGTGGGAAGGTCAAAGCCTGCTTTTCCAAAGTGAAAACCCTGGTGGTTTTCCTCACTCATCAAGACCCATTTGTGTCTGTGTTTAATCACAATGATTTATGTAGGCCGCCTTATATTTTGCTTTTCCCTACTTCTGTACCTGTATTGAGTAACTTCCCAATGAAATATCCCTTCATACCAACAGTCCCCAAAATCTTGGCTTAAAAAACATTGCTGTTTCTTTTCCTCTAGGGTGTTTAATAAGGGAGGGGAATCAGTCTTGCTTTTACATGAACAATTTGGGGTGTTGTAGGTGGCTGAAAGCAGAATGATTTTAATGGGCATCAGTGTTTCTCTGGTGATGTGCTTGTTTCTTCCCAGCTTCTGAAACCCAGCGCCCCTGTGCCTCCTGCCAGTCCATCCATTTGTTCATCCATCTATCCATTCCCATCTCTCCCCACATGCCAGAATACACTTTGGCTATGCTGAAACATACTGAACTGCAGAGATTGTGCTTGAGGTGGAGAAATTGCAGAAGCAGAAGGAGCCTTCACGGCAAACAGTCTATTTATTGATATTTTATTATGCTGTTTAGCAGGACCCTGGTGCCTGTAATAAAGCATTAAGGAAGTGTAGCAGCACTTTCTCATTGATCCCATTCAGTGCTGTGGCATTAGTGTGACGGCCAGCAACAAAGAAAAGAAATCGTTTTATTTCCCTCCCCTGTGCTGAATTGCTGATGGCAAAATGCCCTGTAAGCCTGAAGATTAGTTAGTTGTATTGTGGTGCCCAGCTGAATGATCACAAACCACATGCAAAAAGGGAAAGGCAAACTCTTTTTGTTTGCTCTGTAGAACTGCACAGTGAGGGATCTGCAGAAATCTGTGATGACTCAGAAGAGCTCAGGTCTATCAAACCTGGTATTTCACTACTGAAGATGGAAGTGGTTTGAGCTGGTCCTGAAGAGCAGGCAGGGAAGGAGCTGAGCTGAAAGATTCCCTGTGGAACAGAAGCATTGCAGTTTTGTCTGCCCTGGGTTTTCTGGTTGCAGCAGCTAGTCTGAACTGCAGCACAGGGAACAAGCCACATACGCTCGCAGATCGGGCTGCTACAACTCTCTCTGTCCCTTATGATGACTCCACAGCCACATACGACACCAGTAGAGAGGGAGAGATGTGAGCCCATCCATAACAGACCACAGTGAATGTGCTACACGTAGCCTTAACAGGAAACCTTCAAGAGTTTATACCATAAATACAAAACGAGTGAGAACAGGAGCAAACCGGTGAAGCAGTCTTTCAGTTGCAGTGGCAGAATGGACACAAACTGCTTGGTCACTATATGACAAGCCAGAGACCCAAACACTGCCCACTGAGCAAGAGAAGATCCCTTGCTTCTTCCTCCCTGATCTTTCCAGGGTGTTAAGCGGTGAAGCCATGGCCAGGCTGGGGCAGTCTCCTGCCCTTCACCATGAAGAGAGACCCATACCCCAGAGCCCTGCAAGCAGAGCAGCAGTACCGTCAGTGCCAGGGGCTGGAACCTCTCCTCTGGGGTCTTTGCTGCTTCCCATGCTGCCGGTACCCTGGGGATGGAGGGATGTGCTCCTGCTTTCTCCTTTATTCCTCCAGAGACCCCACAAGTGCTGCTCCTGAGTGAATCCCATCTCCTGCACATCTCCACCTGCTCAGCCCTTGCCCCGGAGGGGGTGGCTCAGCACCAGCTTGCTCCAGATTAACATATGCAAACACTGCATTAGCCAAATGGCCTTTCCAGAGGGAGGAGGTGCCTGGGTGTTTGAGGAGGGATTTTGCTCTATTATTACCTGGGCAGCTGGTGTTCGGGCCCAGCGTGGCTAAATATTTACAGTCAAGCAGAGTGGTTGGGGAATACTGAGTAAAGAGTGTCCGCTCCTCAGCCAGGCTCACACTGCTGCCCTTGCACACTGCTGCTGCTCATCCTGAGGGCTGCTTTCTAGTCCTCTCCTCTACCAAGTTCCTACAGGGGCTCTTCACCTTCTGATGCTCCTTTCCCTCCTCCCTTTGAAGATTAGGGTAATGATAATTATAGTAGCCCCTAGGGTCACTGGAAAGGGATGAATCATTAGCTCTATTAATGTTTCCAAGGGCCTAAACCTCTCATTTTGTGTGTGGTGGGGTTCGCATCCGCATGAACGTGCTTCCTCCTACCGTAGCAATCTCCACACTCCCCCACTGTGACTGTAGGGACAATTAGTAGCTGCAATCTTCTGAACGTTGTGTAAGGACGGAAAGGATCCAGTAATACCTGGCTGGGATTTCATGTGGATTAAGTAGCTACCGTTTGCACAGCTCTTTGAAGCTTTCAACCTATTCAAGTGCTAAGTATCATCATCAAATAGTGATCCATTAGTCCTGATCATTGGCTACAGCCCCTCCGCAGCTTCTCTGGTGGCATTTTCTACAGCATCATATATTTGTCTGTGCTATTCCAAATGCATTTATTAAGGACGTGTGGCAGCAAAAGGGTCCATCTGCAGCTTTGGTTTAAGTGTGGTTTTGGTAATCATGCTCACGATGGCTGGGTTATAACCGTGCTTAGCAGTAACAAGTGTATTAACCCCTGTACTTTCCTGGTTCTGGATCACTTGCTGAGTACCAGGTGAGGTAAACACAAGCAGGCTGTGTCCTTCACAGTGGCAATACAGTGCCTTCAACCCCCTTTCTAGTTTGGTAACTGTAATTTTAACTGGCACCACAATTGTGAAAGAGCTGTGTTAGCTCAGAGGTCAATGGAAGCTCTGATGCATCCAACCTGACATCTGGGACGTGTCCAGCTGGTTGCCATGTTTCAGCAGGGCTGTGAAGCCATGGGGATTTGAATCCTGCTCTAAATCACTTTGTGCCTATAGAGCTATGGCTGTTGTTAGCGCATCTATGCGATCAGGACCTATCCTGCTGCAGGAACATTACCCCTGTGCCGTCGTACTCTTTCTGTGCCGTGTTATAAGGGATACCTAACTTCCAGCTGAGCTCCAGCCAGCAGGTTTAGTGCTAGCAGCCTTCTTCCAGCTTGCATCCCTCTAGGGGCTGTTGGCCTGTCTGTTTCCAGCACTGTTGCCTTCATATGTGCTGGTGCCAGGGCCTCTGAGCAGGGACCGGCAGCTGTATGGCATTGCTGCTTGCCTGAGCATCACCTCAAAAGACCCTTCTTTCAAGGTGCACTGTGACAAGTGGCACATGGCAGCTGTTGGCCTCCCAGGCGTGTGACCCATGTGCCATGTAGTGCCCTCAACTTGACAGATCCCTTGGCAAGCAGGAGCCTCCCTCCTCCTCACACAGGTCTTGCACAACATTCCTCTGCTGGGGTGAGCTGTACCATAGCAGGGACAGGTCTGTGAAGCTCCCTGTGAGCCAAGACCAGCTGTTTAAACCCTCTGAGGATGATGTGCATCTGTGAGCTTACTCCTGGTACTTACCAATGGGAAGAGATCAGAGCCTCTGGCACTGACATACATATGAGGGTGCATATTTCTATCCAGAATTGAGGTTTTATTCTTGTAAACATTGTATTTATTATTGAAGAAAAAATACAGGCTGCCGAATTCATATTGCACAAAAAGCCATAAACCTCCTACTAAAGAGCCAGAAAAATGCTATGAGGAGAACAAAGCAGACATATATCACCGTATTGGGCCAATATTAAACCTAGTCACAGCATTGCAAATAAAATACACAGTGTTCTTTTCGCTACAAATGTATTCTTAATCAGGAAAAAAATGCATATATAATTCAAGATCTAATATGCTCCGAATGGAATTGTGACTTATGTTCAGGAATCACAAAGATACAAAATCGGGGCCAGTTTTTAATCATTCAGGTCTCCAAATGCTCGCTCTTCAACTGATGTTTAAGGGAGAAGCTTTGGGAACAAGCAAAGATTGGTAAGTGGGATAACTGATTTGGAAAGCCTCCAATTTTGAGGCTGATCCCCAGCTTTCTTGAACTCCAGCATCACACCAGTAACGGGGGTTAATATTGCTCATTGCTCTGGAACAGATTTAAGCTGTTTCTCACGCATCAAATCTTATCTTTATGGGATGATTTAACTCTTGCTCTGCTTGATGCAGGCTGAAAATCTCAAGCATGGGTGTAAGCCAAGTGTTTCATGCCTAAGGTCCTGACTGCTGGCATATCAGTCCTTTTACCCTTTATTTTCCCAGGTTAGTAGATGGATTGGGCAATACTTTCCCATGTGGAAATGGAAGGTGAAATCTACATAGACACTGTGGCAGCAACTGCTTCTCAACAGAGGTATTGGCAGCATGTAGAATAACAGAGACCCTATCAGGCTTGGGGAATTTAAGCCCTATCTTAGTATATAGATAAGCATCATGACAGAACCTGGACCTCTTTGCCAGAATCTCCAAATGGTGCCGCAATGCAGATCAATTTTGTACTTGAATGTATCTGATACTGTTTCAGAGCTATTTAAGTCTAGTTTAACTTGATCTTGATCCCGTAATTATACCATTTGGATCATTTCCAGACTAGTTCTCTAAAATATCTGACTCCTGAGTCTGGAGAGAGCTGTTATCCAATTCTTGATCCATTTTCCTCATAAGGCTTATGAGGTGGGTATCAGTGTGATACTCCTTTCTCTTGATGCTGAAGAGGCCAGATTTACAAGCAAGAGAGCCTGTGCATTTGGGTGATGACCCCTTCAAATTACCTTTGTGTGTTGGCCAATGGTGAACTCTATGCTGATGTTTTGATGGCTCTACCAGTGTGGTGGATCTAACTCAGAATGTGGCTGCTTTGGGGTTTTTGTCTAAATTGCAACCTGAGCCTTATGGTGTGGGGTGCCTTGGGGAGCCTCATTGAAGGAGGGAGCAAAAGTGTGCAGAAAGGAGTGTTATTCCCCCTGTTGTACAGCTGGGGGCTCTGAGGCACAGCAGGATTAAGCACTCTACCCATAGTCCTGCTGTCCATCGCTTCACTCCTTTTCCATGGTGAGAGCCCTGCAGAATCCTGAGGGTTTTCCTTGTCTTAGTCACATAAGGGGCTAGGTCTTCAGCAGGTATAAATCTGGACAGCATCAATGGGCAATGCTTGCTCCCACCCACTGCCTCTGTGGTCCTTTGGCCTCTGTTTCTTAGCATGGATAATGTTCATCTGTTAACACGTATGGGAACTTTTCCTTCACAGGTTCATCTATGCCTCTGGTTGCAGGGTTGTTTATTAAACACACAGTTGGAAATGAGGCTGCATCTTCTCTCCTTAGCCTTGGAGACCCTGCCTGCACACTTGTGGCTTCAATATAAATACAGAGTGCTGTAAAACTCTTATCTTAGGAGAAAGTAAATCTTTGTAGGATAAACATGCCTCCATCAGTGAGGGAGAATGACTTCGCTTCTGGCTCTCAATCACTGCTTGTGTGAGCTTTAATCATTCCGCTCTTTGTACTAAGTGAAGCCCTTATGATACATCAGAACCTTGAAGTTTTGTTATAAAAATGTAAATGAAATGTGTTTCTAAATGAAGCTTTTCTTCTGCCTTGGCATTCTTCACCGTGCACTCGCAGAAAGCACAACAGCGCTGATAACAGCGCGGTCGCTTCGCTGGGCCATTTCAGCACTGAGGTGTAAGTGTGCCTTGTTCCTCCCACTCTCCTCACTGCTTCCACTCTTCCACTTACAAAAGAAGAAAGGAAAAGAAGAGCAAAGCTGCCCTCTGTACATTTGCAGGCATTTTGATCCGATTGGGAGACAAAATGCTCTTCTGGTTAAGCTCTAAAAATAAAGATGGGGCTTGTAGGGAAAATATTGCGCTACTGGTTGCTTCTCTTTAGAAAGTTAAGCCTGATTCCCGAGGGAAGCAAGGTGTATGCAACCTGCTGGCTGTCTGCCTGTGTATCTGGTACACTCCACTAATAACTTCTGTTGTCATTGGCCTCAGAGAGATGCCTCTGAGGTGTGAAGTTCCCATAAGCTTCCAAAAATCCTGTCTGTCCAAGCACCCTGGGTTTGACCCTGTATCGGGGACAGCAAAATAAATCAGCACCTCAAGCTCAGTTCTTCAGGAGACCGGCCCTGGTGATGTGCAGCCATCAACCATCTGGCCACAGTCCTCAAAGCAGCCCTTTCCGAGGGTTTTGGCCAGGATCTGATCAGAGAAGGGTTCTGGTGGGTCTCAGCTAGCCAGGTGGGAGGTGGAGCAGAAACGTCTAGTGTTTAATTTCAAGCTGTTTCCTCAATCTCCACTTTCATGCCACTCTTAGCAACTTCCGGAGAAGCAGAGCCAGCCAAGTCTGGCAGACGCCTAAGGAAAAGACAGCTCTTTCATGCCCTGAACACTTGTTCTGGGCATGTGGGTGGATTTTGTGTTTCCGGTATTCTTCTGCACACAGAGATTTGCTGGTGATGTGGTGAAACCTCGCAGAAACCCCTGCTTCTCCAGGCATTGCTGCAAACCCCTCACTCAGGACATCAGTGTGCTGCCATTCCTGAGGGCCACACAACTGGGATGTGGCCAGCTGGATGCAAGTCTCCTGTTGTTTCCTATTGGAATGCAGCGTTAGAAGCAGGTGGATGAAGATATCCTTCTCTCTGCACTCACATTCTTCTTTTCTTGTTCTTTGTATTTATAGCATCTCGCTGAGGGCTTTGCTTGTATCCTTCATAGACCCCATAGGCCATAGACATGCTATGCTCAACTCACCTGCAAGGCACCCCAGTGCTCAAGTGCTCACCTCCACTCTCACACAGTGGCGATGCGAGACAGTCTGTTCCTTTTTGTGATACCCTTTCCAATATCCCTCTCTCAAGGCAAGCCAGAGCGCCTTCAAGGAGCCAAGAGTGATTGCAGTTGTAGCAGGAACCCAGAGGCAAGGGGAAGAGCAATGCCAATTTCTTCTCTCTGTTTTTCCTTGCTATAGCACTTTTTGCAAGGAGCTAATGTGATTTTGAGCAGCCGCTTGGCTCCATGAATGTCTGGAGCCCAGAGCAATGTCCAGCCTCTTTGTAATGCACATGGCATCCCTTTCCTATCACTGAGTGCAGGCTGCCTCACCTATCCACAAGGCTGTTTGGGAGACTAATTGCACACGTAAAAGTGCTGATGGGGGCAAACCTCTGTCCCTTCACTTGTAATTGGTATTGACATGGTGCTCCCCAGGCCTGGGGTGCTCCACAGCCAAACATAGGTAGGCTATAGGGTTTCAGTGTGGGAGGTCTGCTTAGCAAAGACTTTCTCGAGTATAAGGGGGATAATGCTTTTCATAGACATGCATACAGATATTTGTTATGTGTTCTATTTGTTCTTTACTACAGTCTAACTTGGCAGCATTTTTTAGTCCAGCTCTCAATATCTCTATGTATGTGTCAGTCCTGTTCCTAATCAGTTTGAACTATTGGCTGATTTCAGCAGATCCCTGGTGAAGTTCTGATGGGTTTTGCTAGCTGGGAGTATGAGTCTGAAATTACTTCCCCAGCTAAAGGAAGAGCTGTGGTGTGAGCACAGCAGCAGTAATAGGCATCAGAGAATCCACATAGGCCAGGGACATGCTGATTGCTCAGCCCTGAGAAAAACTCCAGTCAGAACCTGCCACACATTTATTACAGGAGATCTGTGTGGCACTGAGCCTCAGAAAACAACCAAAGGCTGATCCAATCTGTTATCTAAGTCAGACATCAAGCTTTAGAGTGGGTTGTGATTTTAGTCTGGATCCGGCATAGATCTGTTGATGCTAATGCCCACAGATAATAAACTCCAGGCTACAGAGTCTCTAGATGCTAATTGGCAGACTGTAGGAATTTGATAGCACAGCACCCTTTCTCTGAGGGAGTATTTTACAGGGTATTAGATTTATGCCATTGACTACTTTATAGATAAAACAGTCACTGTGTTCTAAACCGGTGATGTACCGGGGAATGGGAAATGGACTGGTTTAGTGGTTTCTGAATTTGATTGCTAAAAGAGTACTTTACTTCTAGACTGGGGAGATAGTGTTCTAAATTACACAGCTAGTGCTCTTCTGAATTGAGCAGGGTATGGACTAAGCAGGTGAGGGGGTTGTCTGTTGATTAGTGGCTTCCCATCTGTCAGGATGAGTGGCTGAGGTCAATTGAAGTTCATTACACTGCAAGGAGTTTATGATTTCTTTGTTATGGAGGTTCAATACGAATTGATTTTAAAATAAACTTTTTGCACCAATTTAATAAATTCACTTTATTGTTCAGGCTTTGATGTTGTTTTCCATGCGATCAGCATAAAGCATTTCCCTTGCTACCACTATTACTCTGAATGTTATTTAGACCTTGCGGCTCTTCTTTCTTTCCTTCTCTCCAAAGCTTGATCAAAGATGGGTTTCAGCTGAAGCTCATTTGAAGCTTGGGTCTAGATGCCAGTTTTGCAGATGGAATTCAGCCAGTACAACACAGTGAGAGACGCTTTTTGCTCAGGCCACTATTTTCCCAGGTATTTTTGTTGGAATTAAGGAATTTCAAGTCTTTTCAATAAATATTAATAGATGGAAAGTTTCAAACACACAGTCATCATCTGCATCATGGCGCGATTTTGGTACTACTTGCAGCTATTCCTTAGGGACAACTGAGAATTGACTTGGCATAGGAGTATCTTTTTCACTCATCCAAGCAAGGGACAAGAACAAGAAAACGTTATCCACTTTGCAAACCTAAATGCATTCTTAATTAGGTCCTTGTTCTGGGGAACCTATGGACTCACAGTTCCAAGGGATGAGCGTTTGCATAGCTTCTTCAGTGTCTAATGGTCTCATGCTTCAGCTTTTCCTTGAGTACAGGCAGGGCCAGAAACAGTTTCTCCCTCCGGATCTAAGATGTAGAGATGTGTCAGAATCTCACTCTCACACACTGTCTTGTCTCCTGTAAACAGAGTGAAACTGGACTGGGATTTCGGGAGTTCTGTAGGGTAAACATGAAACCAGCAGAAGCAGCAGGATTATTTCGTACAGCACCAGGTAAAAGTAATAGGAGCAGTCCTAAGCCTCACTTGGGAGCGCAGCTGATTCAGTAATTGGGACAATAAAGTTTTCTCCTCTGGAAATCATTTTCTCCCATAGTCATGTATCAGTTTCTTCAGTCTATTAAAAATCACCTATAGACTCTACCTTGCATCTGCAACCTACGCCTGACATCAGAGTGAGCTGTCGTGATTGCAAACAAACCACGTTTCAGGCACTCTTTACCCAGCTGTTTCTCATCAGGCCATGATGCCTCAATCAGCACCATCACCTGGGGGCACCGCCTTTGCAGGTGAAGTATTTATTGAGCAGCACAGCCCTCTCCCTGGCTTTTGTCTTGTAAATGTGGTGCTGTTTGTTGTCTTTTGTCTTGCTTGAGCTTTTAGCATCTCTTCGTAGCTGCGCCTCACTGTGCTGTGGGTGCAAGGTGATCTTCCCATTTGCTCTAGTCGCCACCCCGAACCGTGGAGCTGCGTTGATGATAAGGTAGGAAAACTTTCCGTTACTTCTGGTTTTCGGCCTCGTGTACCTTCCTCCAGCCTGGAGTGCTAGGGGAGGTAGTGGAATGATGCAGTAGATCTGCCAGCGATGTAAGTGCGTTTTAAAGAGCAGTGATATCTGTCAATGAGACAGCAGCCGCGCAGTAATTTACTTTCCTCTCTGCCTCCTCATCTGCCCAGAAATGTTGATACAGCACTTTTTTCCCCCTCTTTTTTCTTGATTGATTTATTTATTACTGCTTTCAGGGCATCCAGGGGCTGTATCAAGGAGAGGACAAAGAAACCTAGAGAAAGCTCTGCTGTCTGTGTAGCCCAGCCCCAAATCCCTTCCTGTGCTCTCCTCCTCAGTGTGCAGTGGTGGGTGAATGGGAGTTTGCTAAGGCTGTGCCTCAGGAGGTCTTCTGGTGCTATGCAGAGTATCAAGCTAATGCCCATCTGTTGGCTTTGCATTTCCAGTTTGTTCCTCCCTCTTTGCTGCTCAGTAAGGTCAGCCGGGCTGGAGGGCACTGAGCATGGCTCAGTATCCTTTGAGGCAGAATAGAGCTGCTGCAAGCAGCAGCCAGGCTGTTTCCATAGAAGGGCTGCATGATGCAGGGAATAAGTCAGTGGCTTTGATTTGATGCAAAATATGGAAGGGGAGCTCTGTTGTTGCTGAGACCACCAAGTTTATCTCTGAGACAGTCTACCTAACCCTGTGGCACTCCTAATGTGTTACCCAAGGTGCCCTGTCTTTTTGCATCTGCTGACCTCCATCTTGATTGGGCCGGGGAGATATATTAGCACCTCATGTTACCTGGTTTCCATCATGTTTGTGTGGGGCACTAGCAGAAGCTCTGGTCCCCTGTGAAAACCCACGTTCTGCTCTGAAGTCAGGATGCTTTTACTAAAAACATGAACTTTATCTTGATGTAAGACCATTTACAGTTGCATTCTGCAAAAGATTAGTAAAGGGACCCCTGCTTTGGAAGGCAAATATGAGTTGGTGAGTAGCCCTTTAGCATCTCTAGATTTGAGTGATTTGCCTCTGTAAGGCTCAATGTTTCTGTCTGCTTGCTCTGTAGTTGCCACAGCTTGTCCACTTAGGCTCCCTTGGGCTGTAGAGAAAGTCTCCAGTGCCCCTTGGTTCTGCACACCCTGGAAGATTGGTAAAAGTTACTTACAAACTGTCTTTACAAAGAAAGAGGGAGAGACTATGGCATATATAGCTAACACAGGCAATAGTGGTGAAAAGCATCAGGCTTGAAGCAGCCCGCTTTGCTGTTACCTACCCTTTTCTGCTGAGACTGAAGGTTCGTTGTTTCACATATTTGGTGGAGGAGATTTAAAAGGCATTTTTTGCTAGCCCTGCTGGGGTGTGGGGTGACATAACTTCTGAATGCACCCGCGTACTGGAAATGCACTCGGTGTTTCTGTGCTTATTTGCAAGTCTTGTCTTTAAGGACCTTTCCTTCAGCCTGTGCTTCTGTGCACAGTCAATCATGCCCATGCTCTCTGCAATGCAAATAACATCTATTGCCTGACAGAAGAACTTACACAAACACTTTGTTACCTGTTCCCATCATCTGCAATACACAGTAATAGCTGGGATGCTGATGAATATGCTCAAGGACTTAAGTGTAAGCAGTGTAGGTTTATCCAGGTGTTCAGTTGGGATGATTACAAATGTTTGTTGCTTTAAGTTGGGAATGTGTCACTTGTAATGTCTTCTATTGTTTCTGTGTGTGGGATGGTAGAGAGCCAAATGATTACCTGCTGTAAGTTGGGATAGCTTCTCTGGAGTTGCATTATGCACATTTGGGCTCCAAAGTCTGTTGTTTCAGTGGAGCTAGGCTGATTTATGCCAGCTGAAGATCTGTTTCTAAAACTGTTTCAAGCTTAGTATTCCTCTGTGCGCATCCCTGCGAGATAAGGATTTACTGCAGCTGCTCGAAACATGCAAATTTGGGTTCAGAAAATATGCTTTTTCATAAAAACGCTTCTCCAGTGAGTGAAAATATTTCACGAGCATCTTTAAGGGTTTGATGAGAGACGGGATCCCAGGAAGCAAAACATTTGGAGCTGTCTTTTTGGGAAGGCTGCGTTTGCTCAGGGTCTCAATTATTTATGTTATCTTCATGATTGAAACGGTGATCAATGAAAATAGGCAAGTTTTTCATGCACAGAAAAGGGGCATTTTGAGGGAGCCTCTTTTCAGTGCAAGAATTGTATTGTATTTACTGCTCCAGCCAGCCCTGTGATGAGCTTAAGCTTAAAATAAGGAAATCCTGGGTTCAGTTTTCATTTGGCAGCTTTCTTTTCTCTTTTATAGGCTTCTGCAAAGCAGTCCGTGCTTCCCCTCCTTGTTAAAAAGCAGACTCAATACCCAAGGAGGGTTAACTAGCTTACAATTCATTACATGTATGCATTTCTAACTGACAATGCAATTCTTGTTTCTCATTTTTCATGTCAAGTTTCTCGGGAAAAACAATGAAATAAAGTGGAAAAAGACAAAAAGAGGGAGATTTACCCATGTCATCAAGTGAAATGAGAGCTGACAGGTTCTCTAATGTTACATGCCCAGAACAAAAAGGATTCCTTGCTCTGCTCCTCTGTAATGTTTGAGAACCCTTTGTGTGTAACTGTGCTATTCACTGGGAACCTCAGCTCCAGGATTCCCCAGTAATCCCTTTAGAAATGTACCCAAGATGCTCCTTGGCCTCACAAGAATTATTCAGCAGATCAAAGGCAAGCAGCAATGAGTTGTTTGGATCTCTTCCCATCTTTGTCACTGAATGTGCCCAAGTTCCCCCAGGC